>ML834049.1:0-14280 GCA_009831015.1 Picea engelmannii | reverse complement strand
GGGTCAAATAGTGACAAGACTGTTTCATATCCAATTGAAATCGATAGTGAGTTATATCGTATGTGATACGATCTAATCCAACACAACCATTTCCCACTTGTTATAGCTATAATGATATAACAACAGATTCATATCGTTCAATCAAATACACAGATGGAAAAAAACTGTTTCGATTATGTGCAAACGAAATCATACGCAACAGCGTCGACTCAACCAAATTCGTGATAGATTTCTTGCACAGTCAATAGACAGGATCAACTAATTGTGATTGCAATCTAAATAGAATCAACAGAAATCATAATTGCAAGCTAGGAAAATAGTCAAAACAAATCACGACTGAGTTTAATATGGAAATAGATCATGATTCTGGATATAGTCAAACTCGTTCTACGAATCAAATTCAAACAACATTTTTATTAAAATATGAATCCGACTGATAACATGGTGGAACTAACAGCAAACCAATGCGTATTAATCGACTGAGTTTATAGCATAGTTGTTATGAATTGAATCTATTCACGATTTGGGTGAATTTGTACAAAATCACATTGAAAATAATCCGCATTGTATTCTTGTTGGTCAAAATCATATGAGACATAAAACCGTAACAATTAGCCATATCAAAATTGTTGCCAATCATATCATATCCATTATAACCAAATCGAATGGAAATGTGATTGTGTTTAAAATTGAAATATGAGAAATGGCTTCTGTCAAGAATAGATACAAACGACTTCAATTGACAACAGAGAATTCACTTTAACTAAATCCAACAAATCAAATCCACACCAAGCTCAATCAAATCGAAGAAAATCCAATAAAAGCGAAACTGGGAAAACAAACTTCCATTAATCACCGCAAAGCTATGTACAGAGTGCACACAATGTGATAGAGCCAATCAATGTTGTTAACAGAGCCAATCCACAACCGAATTTGAACTCGTTATATAAGCAAGCGATATCAAAACATACCTGTGTGAGGCTACTCAAATTATGCCAATTTAGAATTCACGATCGCTGTAGTTGATTCCACATTTTTAAACAAGATGGAGCCTGCCATCCTTTTTTTTTATCAGTGGCTTGTAGCTTATCATTTTGACTGGTAAGCAGGGAAACCTGGTCCTCCAAAGAGTGAATTCTCGACTGTAGAATCGGAACATCAAGGTAATACCTCTCTAACCACGAGCTGCATTGATCACAGGGTGGCGCTGTAGATTTAGATAGAGAAGGAGAGGGTTTGGATATAAGATTGGGGGCTTCACAAGGCATCTTAATGCCTGGGTAGTTAGGGTCGTTTTGTAGGCAAGGGGGTAGGTTTTTCAGGAAGTCAAACGAGGGTTCGGCACTCAGACCTTGCGAATAGGGATATTCGCTAGCTAAGAAACACTCTATTTCAGAGTCGGAGTCCTCACTCAACATGATAGGGTTAGGATTGACAAGGGGTTTTGACTTATTTCTTGCCATCCGTGAAATTAAACGTGCATTCCTTTTCCCTTTATCATTTACAGTGGGTTTTGATTTGGGCTTCTTGCCCACAGTCTTAACAGTCTCGACATCCTTAGTCACAGAGTGGTGTAGGTCGATAGGTGAGTCGGGCAAGGGTTTAGGTGGCAGAATGTTGTAGGGTACTAAGGGTACAGACTTAACCTCGCTCACCATAGGTTTGTCAACCTGTGGAGGGTTCAAATCCTCAAAATCATTCTGAGCAATGAAACTGCTCCAACAATCACCGTGTAGACTCAAATGGTAGACCACAATAATCTTAACCAGCGCATAGTGAAAAAGGATACTATCAGCCTGATTCCTTTTGTATTTCTTTGACATCCTAAACAGGCTTCTATGCAAGTAATAAGGCATATTAAGTTGATAACCCATAAATACCATAAGAAAATGAAGGTGGTGTAAGAAAACAAACACGTATCGACCTTTGCAGGTGATAAACTGTTTGATTATCATCAACAAATCATGCCAACGTTGTTTAAGCATCGTTACTGGAAGGCCTTTATCACAGGAGGTGATTTTTCATGACTGGAAGAGCAGCGTCCATGGGACCTCCTCAACTTTGCAGTTCTTGGACCATCGTTGTCCAGTGGCAGGCAAACCTGTGGCAAGACTGACAAACTGCTCGTCAATTTCCAATTGAACATCGCTGACCTTGGCTCAACAGACATCAAAGGTTAAAGCGAATTGTCGAGCTATGCAAAGGTTAAAACCCTCGAATTTTTGTACAAATGAAAACCACCCAATTTCTTCAAGGTCACTGCGGGCACTATCAAACATCAAAAGAGCCTGGCTCCCATTAGGTTCAGCCCTCACGACTGGAGCCATGGTGCGAGCACATGGTAAGGGTTTGGTTCGAGTTCATCAACATAGAGTAACAGCGTTACCTGAACTAACAACAATGAATCTAGCCAAATCGGGTAGGCATTAATGCAAGCATGCGAAGGTGGTGGAGTTGTTTACCGCCATGCAGAACAATAATGGTCAGAGTACAACTGCCGATATGGCTATTCAAATCATAATGGTGGATCATCCATTAAGTCATGTGTACAACTAATTGAAATACAATGTGCATACCAATACGCGCCAACGCTACCATAGTGTTCAAAACATTCATCGTATAGGTTAACACCAAAATCATATATGCACCAATGTATCAATCAACGTTTAACCAAGGTGCCAAATTGAATTCATATAGTCGACTAGCCAAAATTTTGAAATCATAAGGATTATATATATATAAAAACAAAAATAAATCATACCCCTATGTATTTCATAAAATCAATGATTAGGCAAGTCATAGAATGCAAATCCAAATGCTCGATGTCTTAATAAAATCAAGTTATGCAAATATAAGAAAGTCCAAATAGGCATAGTTCGAAAATCCTTTCAGCCACATAATGATAAACCAAAGGTAAGTGCCATAGAAAATATCGATAAAAGGATAACGACAGTTCAGATAGTGATCGAAATATGACCTCGAAAGGAGAAGTTTTCACGCTTACAGTCGTGAAAACTTAATCGAAGCAAATTTGCAGGTGTCGCAAGAAATGAAAATATTGTCTATTTGAAAAATGCGACGATAATTTGAAGTTCGGAAGACATAGGTGTAGGCAGCTGATAGGACAATGGAAAAAATTGAATTGGCTGCCAACAACTGGGGATTAAACTGGGGATGTTACATTCCCCCTCCTCTACAACTATGCATTGTCCTCAGTTCACTCTATGACGATATACATATATATGTATATTTACATCACAATACTTAGAAATAAAAATTATGCAATTTAACAACTCTAGAAACAACGTCAACCATAATATCATGTTTCTCTCAACTCGTCGACCCAAGGAATGCACCATTTGTTTATCAGGGCTAACCCAAAGGATGTACCATCCATTTATCAAGGATAACCCAAGGGATGTACCATATTTTTATCAAGGATAACCCAAGGAATGAGACATTATTTTATCATAGTCCCCAACGTAGTTCACTAGGACTCTGAAGACTGAGATGTCATTCCAGAATTTTAGTTTCTCAAAATGGGGTCTTGCATTATGTTTTCTTCAAAATTGTCAAAACTTTGTGGGTATTTTTCCCGCATTTTTTCTTCATGCTCCCATGTAGCATCTTCAGGACTATAGCAGGTTCATTGAACCTTTACCAACCCTATGGCTTTGTTCCTAAGCACCTTGACTTTCTGGTCTAAGATGTGTACTAGTTCCACCAGAAAATCCCCTTCGTGCTCCACCTGGATCACATTTCAATCAATTATGTGGTTAGGGTCAGGCACATATTTATTTAATAAGGACACATGAAATAGATTATGCACTCTCATGGATGCAAGAAATTCTAACACATATGCAACTAGTCTTATCTTTTAACAATCATGGCCCAACAATTGCTCTTTCTGTTGGATTATCCCAACTCACTAGACTGTTACTTTTTTTACAATACAATGTTTCAAACAATATCATTTTCAATGTGGCCTGATACCCATTATTGTAGGAAAATTCAACTAAATGAATAAAATATTCCCACTTTGATGGTTGATCCATCACATACATTCTAAGCATGTCCTCGATCATCCTATTAGTCCTTTCTATTTTCTCATCTGACTTTGGATTATACAATGTACTAAGATTTATATTTGTTCTGAATCCCTTGAACAAACCTTTCCAAAAATTATATGTGAACTTTGGATCTCTATCTAAAACTATTGCTTTAGGTACCCCATGTAGCCTAGCAACTTCTTTCATGTAGATATCTGTAATATTTTTTTCCTTGTGTGTAGTCTTTACTAGAATAAAATGTGTTTCTTTAGTCAATGTATCCACCACCACCAGGATGGAATCATGGTGCTTCACTGTTCTAGGAATATTAGTAATAAAATAAACAACCAGCCACTTCCTTCTTTATTCCCGGCCAAAAATATTGTCTTCTTATAGATGCAAGTGTTTTCTGATATCCTATGTGTCTGGCATATGGCACATTATCCATCTCCTTTAACACTGCATTTTTCATCTCACTAGAATTGGGAACATATAATTTTACCTTGTACATGATAATTCCATCTTCTTTCAGCTCAAAATAATTAATTTTTTGCTAAAAATTACCTTGTTGTAATGCTTCTTTTATTTTCACATAGTGTTGATTTGAATTTGTTGTTGCAATAATTTTGTCTTTCATATTTTTCCTGTACATGTTGATGGATGCAATATACACTTCATGAGATATCCTTATGAGTGTATCAACCAATTGATTTTCCTTTCCCTTTATATGCTTAATTTCGAAGTCATATTCACTCAAAAATTCCAACCATCTAGTTTGCCTAGCATTTAGTGTTGGTTGTCTAAACAAGTTCTTCATACCACAATGGTCTATCCTTAGCTCAAATTTATTACCCATAAGGTAATTCCTCCACATTTCAAATGCATTTACAATCGGTGTTAACTCCAAGTCATGTGTATCATAATTCCTCTCGTGCTCTTTTAATTTTTTGGACTCATACCATACCACATGGTCCCTTTGACTAAGAACTCAATCGATCTCTTCCTTTCATGCATCAGTGCACAAAAAAAAAATTCATTTGGATCTTCAATATTTAATATTGGTGCACTTGTCAATAGTCCCTTCAACTATTGAAACTTTCTTCACACTTGGAAGTCCATTGAAATTTCACTCCCTTCGTTTGCAAGGAAGTGATTTGACTGGTAATCTTTGAGAACTCTTTTATGAATCTTCGGTAATAACCAGAAATACCCATGAATGATATAACCTTTGTCAGATTATTTGGGACTAGCCATCCTCTAATGGCCTATATCTTCTTAGGATCAAATTCTATCCCTACTGCTGAAATTATATGCCCCAAGTAGTGAATCTTCTTTTGGTAAAAGATGCACTTAGCTTAGCATACAATTTATGCTCTCTTAAAACTTGAAATACCATTCTTAAATGTTGCTCATGTTCCTCTTTTGATTTATAATAGACAAGGATATCATCTAGGAACACAATTACAAACTTGTCCAGTACTCCCTGAACACTCCATTCATCAAACACATAAAGACTGTTGGGGCATTTGATAGACTAAATGGCACTACCACGAATTCATAATTCCCATATCTTTTTCTAAATGTTGTCTTATTGATGTATTATTCCTTTCTCCTTAATTGATGATAGCATGATCTCAAGTCAATCTTCGAAAATATTCTTGCACCTTTCAGTTGATAAAACAAATCATTAATTCCTGGAAAATGATACATATTCTTAATGGAAACCTTCTTAAGCTTCACGAAATCAATACAAGGCCTTAAGGTTCCATCCTTCTTCTTAAAAAAAAGAACTAGGGCTCCCCAAGGTGACACACTTGGGCATGTATACCCCTTCTTCAAAATTTATTCAAGTTGCATTTGCAACTCCTTCAATTTTGGTGTACCCATTCTGTATGGTGTCTTGGACACTAGGGAAGCTCCTAGCACCAAATAAATATAGAAATCAGTGTCTCTCTTTGGTGGAAATCCTGGAATTTCTCTTAAAACATCTTCAAAATACCTCAAAACCATATGGTCTTCAATGCTTTCCACTTTGCCTTTGATTGCCTCCTCCATATGGAATGAAAATATCTGACATCCCTTCCTGGAGCTCTTATTCAACTACATAGTTGAAATCTCTCAAACATATACATCTCTTGGAATGCCTTGAATCTTTCCTTGCTTCCCTTCCTAATCAAGACATGTGATTTTCTTGTTGTAATAGTCTAGGACAACATGATGTTGTTCCAACCAATCCATGCCAATTAGATAGTCATATGAACCCAAAGGTATGATGTTTACATCTAACTTTGTGCTAAGTCCATTCACGTTTATTGGGAAATATTTAACCAATTCATTAATATCCCTCTTAGCCCCCGTGGCTAACTGAACTAACCAAGATTTCTTATGTTTACTTATTTGCAAGTGAAATATTTCAACAATGTTAGCATTTTTGCAACTATGTCTAGCTCCATAATCAATTAAAATTGTTATGGGCTGGTTATGAATCTTACCTTCCGCTTCAATCATGGGGGATTAATATTCATCATGCTTGTTGTCCAATGCTACATAAATCTTTGGCATGCTTCCTCCCATGTATTTCATTGTTTCATCATCTTGAATATTGTGGACAGTTCTCATTCTATCTCCTTTATGAGGGCATTCCCTATATAAGTGATTTCCCTCACATCCCCAACATTGAACAAGTTGTTTCCTTGGCCTTTTCCCAAATGAATATGTATTCTTGTGCTCATTTTGGGATTCCTAGCCTTGTTGATTTTCTTGGGATTTATTTCTTAAAAAAGGGTGGTTTAAAGCCTTTCTTCCTTTAATCATTTTGCCCTTTCATCTTGTCATTCCAAGCTTTTTGGAAAACTAGCCTTCGTTTTCTTTTCTCATAAAGGTTTCTTTCTCTCTTATGGTTTACTCAAAGGTCTTGGGGTTGTCATATTCAATCCTTTCACTATATAAGTAGGGTAACCCACTTAGAAACATTTGTATTTTTACCTTATGATCCTTGATGAAGTCAACATACTTAAACAATTCAAAGAATTGCTTCTCATATTCCTCCATTGTCATGGATCCCAATTTGATTTCAAAGAACTCTCTCATATTTCTCTCATAGTAATGTTAGGAAAAATATTTCTCTTGTAAATATACTTTGAACTGTCTCCATGAGATCATTTTTTAATCGAGGTTATTGGCTTGCTTAAGCTGATCCCACTACATAGTTTCCTTTCCTTGCAAGTGGTAGGTGGAAATTCTAGTTTCTACCTTAGAGGGGTAATCATGTAGCTGGAAATATTTATTCATTTCCAATATCCAAGCCTCTGCCTCTTCACCCTTCTGATGTTCACCATTTAAAATAGGTGGCTTGATTTTCCCAAGTTCACCCTGCAAGATGTCTACCTCAAACCTTCTTCTTTGCCTTCGAATAGGAGACAGACTTGGGCTTCTCCTTGGCCCTAAAATTGCATGATTTATTCTAGTGGAATGAATTGCAGAATGATGGCACCTTCTCATGCTTCTTGACTGCCTATCGTTTCGATGATCATCCTTTTTTCTATGGGATCTAGATGTTGATACTTGTCTAGCACTAGTTGCTTACTTGGTGCTAGAATATTTGTTAATTTGCTTGTGCAACATGGTTCAAGCTCTGAAGTGTCTCTTCCTTAGACTTCATAATCCTTTCATTTTCATCCTTGTAGCTCTACACTTCTCTATGCAGGCTTCTCAGAGTGACAGGATCTTGCCTATCTCTTCTTCCATTTGACCATGTCTCAGCATTTCCCATGCTAACATGTAGACCTCTGGTCTCTTACTCATGGTTGTAATATCCATGAACACATTCCATAACTCCATTTCTCATATATAATAACTTAAAATTTCTTATGTATCTCTAATTCTACAAGAAATGTTCATGTAATAATTATTGTTAGAACATGTGTATTATAAAAAAAATTCATTAATTAGCATGCATGTTGTTTTCTCATCAATTTAAGGACACATTGCATCAATTCAAACTATTATTCCCTATATGAATTCCTCTCTTAAATATCTTTCCAATGGATGTACTCATGCCCCAATCCGATCTTTAAGCTTAAAGTTATGGCTTCTTGAAAAAACCATTTTCACCCCTTTCTGTGCATTTTCTCTACTGGTGCAATTTTATTGAAATGCCAACTTTTGTCAACTTCAAAAGAAAATATGTCAGGAACTAGAGAAAATTTTTTATGAGACATAGATAATAATAAAAACATAGAATTCATAACAACTCTCATAATTTCAATCTGAAGTTCAAGTCAAAATATACACCAATCTGGAATCTGCAACTTTGTCCTTTTTCACTCCTTTTTCTAGACTTCAAATATTTAGCAGAACTAGCTACCTCTCAATCTATGCACTTTTGGAAAAAAATTCAAAAAACCAAAGTTTTTTTTCTTGATGATTATATAAAAAATTGACTATACAAAATTCTCCAGTTTTGTGATCTAGGGTCACTTTTCCTTCTCTAAAAATCTCAAAAATCCCCAAAAAGTGGCCCAGAATAGTGGATTTTGGCCTATTTTAGTGTCCCCAATCCAATTCCCATAGGATTTATTCAGTTACTTCATGGTTATTTTTTTGTCTACTTTTTGGACTCTCCCCAAGATTTTTGGCTTAATCTGGACTTCTATCAATGATCTGGACCCAGATCTTTAAAAACCACTATTTTGCAATTTCTTCCAAATTCAAGCAAAATTGGACAAGGACCCTCTCTTATGCTTTTGTAATCTCCTCTATATGGAAAAAACCCATAATTTTCATCTCAATCCATTGTATTTTTCTCTGGTTTTGGAAAAAATACGAAAATGGATTTAGTTTTTCCTATGTGCAATATGCATCGTCGATCTCATGTCAGAACCAATCTAGACCATTGATCTACTCTCCATTGGACATCAATGACCGACGTTCTCCTTTTTCAAACAAAATGTTTCCCCAAACTATTGACCTGACTGTCGGCCATCATCCCAACTCCTCGACGACTAACTTTCACACAACTCCAAGCCAACCAACCTAGTCATCGACAATCTTCGTTGGTGAATGGAACTCTCAACAACTTCGGCTGACGCTCGACCATTGACCCATCGGTGATCAAAAATCCCCGATGGTTTTCAAATACACTTACCCAAATCGGCCAACCTAACCATCGACCACTTATGTTGGTTGGCGTGGAAACTGTTGTCATGACATGACACGTGGATACTAACGTGGCATGACATCTCATCCTGAGTTGCAACTTGGGTGATGTGGCATGATACGTGGATGCTAATGTGGCATGATACGTTGATGCTAAATTGGCATGACATGCCATCATCCTCTTTTCCCCATCGAAAATCAGTGAATTCTCTTGGAAAACCCATACATCTCATTGACTTCAGTCAATGTCAAATCATCAGTGCATCAACCATCGATGAATTCTCTTGCTTCATTTGAGCACTTCGACAAAATCGACTGACCCCTAACCATTAACTCATCGTCCATCGACGATGTTCATTGATGATTGAAAATACTTCGTCACATTCGACCGACCCCCGATCGTCGGCCATTGGTAGTCAGATATGTCTTATGGCCAACCAAAAATCTTCGTCATTTCGACTGATCCATCCATCGGTCATCAGCGATTTCTCTTGGTTAACTTTAGCACTTAGAAAAAATTTTACATTTCTTTAATTGATCTAGACTGTCGATTTGATCCCTTTCATAAACCTCGATTTAACCTCAGTCATTGATCCCATCAACCTATCAAATAGTCAAATCCTTATGAATTTTTAAATTTATCATGGTGAATCCCAGGCGTCGATCTCGAGGGAAAAAGATATCATGGTCGTCGATCCACGACACTATCTGTAACTCTACATGCATCCATTAAAACTTGAATTTTGATCTACAACTTCACTTATCTAATCCATTAACCTTGTTAAACTATCTGGATTCATTCAAACTTGGATTTCACTCATGGAATTGGGGATTTCTCTCTAAAATATTTATTTTCCCCAAACCCATAACAGACAAAATATGCAACGATGAATTTAGTGAAATCGCAACCATATTGGCCCATACAAGCCTAGTGTTTGAACTAGAGATCTGATACCATAATGTAACATCCCCTAGACCATTTGAGGGACATCACGGTGCATAATAAACATAAAGAAGAAATTTCTACTAACTAAATTAATTCATTTACAGTTAGTTGATTTCCTATAGCTTACAACTATGAAATTAAAACAGATTTAGCTACTACCCATAACCATAAAATAGATACATCAAAAGAATACCAAATTAAAATGAATGCATATTAATCATTCACATGACAACATATAAATCATTCTCAAATACATAGATTTCATGTTTAACAATAACACATGTAAATAACACGACAACAAGATAAAACACTTATATTTAAATAAGAGTTGTGCAACCAACTACTTGGAATGGACGTTCCACCCAACCATATACTGACTGTTCCAAATCTCAACATCCAGTCACCCCTAAGATGATGCTATTAATCCACAAAAGAGGGTGGTATCTCATAGTCCACTCGCAACTCATAAAACTATCAATCCAATTGATATTCTCCTACAGTTATCCCGATTTTCCATGAGCTCTCTTCCTCTTGACCTGTCTAACCCAAGAAATGTACCCACTCACTTATCTCATTCCCTTGAGCATCCCATTCATTTATCAGGGGGTCTCTTGCACATGCAGCTAGAAATCTCTCAGTTGGGAACTTAAGGGAATTTTCTGCTAAGAAAACTATCAACAAACAAACAACAAACACTTGTTTTTTTAGTTAAACTCACACATAAGTTAACTCTCCATACCTGATAACCTGGATCTTTGGTTTTACAGCTCCAATTATGATCCATCATGCTCTATAATTCTCCCTCCATGGCTTCACTAGTGGAAAGCTTTTTTTCTCCCTCTCTACTTGCTTCTCATGCAACACATTGACTAACTAAAACTGTTGTCCCAAACCATACGAATTTTCTCTCATTTTTCTTTCTTTCTTCACTCACACACCTCCCCGTGATGATTGTACTCAACCCCCATATGCCCAATAAATTTGGTATATGACCACTCACACCCACCCTCTTACATGCATTCAATCATTAGCTTTGGGAACACTCGATCAAAAATGGGAAGGTTCATATACAAATAGAAAATTTAGGAAAATGGTTAATTAATATACATGGGTATTTCCTTGGTGGACCCCTCTTGGCCATTATTCTAGACACTCTTGTCTCTTGTGTATTGATTCATCCTCCGTCTCTTGTCCATTTCCCCTTAAAAATTGGCATCACATTTTAATATTAAAACACAGAAATACAATTTGCATATTACATCGCTTTGGTTGTAGCCACACATTATATCTATATAAGCATTAATTAAATTGGGGATTATATTGGGGATGTTACAATAAAAATGGATCAACGATCATTTGAAGAGGTTCAAGAAACTATAAATGAAGAAGAGAAGAAAAAGGGTGAAGAACCTAAGAGAATCACTAGGCCCAAGAAGTTGAAATACACTACAAGGAAAAGACCTTTTAGTGGAGGTTTCTAGTGTTACAAAATTGGAAACAATTATCAAAAAAACCTACGCTACAACATATGTTATCGATAGCGGATATTTTTGTAGATACTATAGTGAAAGTTGATTATAACTAAAAAAATATGAGTGGTTGGAGGTGTTAGCGGATGTTTGAAAATCGATGTGTTTGTATAAGGCACAAGCACTGATGCGGACATACACAGACATCATTGGTGTTGTACAATTAACTTCAAGCATCAGGGCTATAAAATATGAAAGCATCAGGGATGTAAAATTATAAGCATTGGGGCATGTGTCGTATAAGCACCAGGGTGTTTTTCATGTAAGCACCGGGGCATTACCATTGAAATGCACCGGGATAGTTAAAAATAATTAAGCATCGGTGCTTTCTACATAGAACGCACCGGTAAATTATTAATAAGAAGGAATCAATGTTGTATCAAATAATATGCATCGGTGTGTTACATGGAAAAATGCCCCGGTGCATTAAAGTTCAAAAGCACCAGTGTTTTTCAGTAACAAACAAGAATCGGTGCTTATCAATAACACAATAGCATAGGTGTGTATCAAAACACATATGCATCAGTGCTTCGTATAACATCAACGCACCGATGACCAAATTTTTAATATAATTTTGTGGTATTAAATTAATATTGAAACCAGTGCTAGTTGATTACATAAAAGCATCGGTGTGAATTTCATATAAATCGCATCGGTGACTTTTAATATTAAATGTGTCGATGATATTAATAATTAAAATACACCGAGAAACAACGATCTGTGATAGTGAAATTATTGTTATTTTTTAATTCCATTATTTATCAAAAAAGTTGCATATATATTATATTTCGATTAGTGAATTTGGATATGATGTTTGGATTAATTTGTTATATCATCATATTTTGCATCTCTTCATTATAATATTTAGTCATCCATATATTTAATCAGTGATGTAACATTTCACAGTGACATTGGATAATGCAATAGAATAAATTAAAACATATTTTATTATATGAATAAGAGGGTCTTTATCATAAAAAATGGGAAACTTATCAGTAATCCCTTGTCTTTCAATTGGGACACTATATCCATTACATTAAACAAAAATTTATTATTTTCATAGACATTTATTTCAAAATAATACAATTTCATCTTGCATTGATATCCAAATATATTCGTAAGCATTCTTCACTGGAACTGTTGTTAGTGCTCGAGCTACTTCCATGCCTTGGGTTATTTTTCTGGATGTTTGGTTAATTGTCTAGATTGTTTTTTTCTTCTTGAATTTCCATCTACAAACATAAAAATAAATTGTAATGAGTCGATCTACATTGGTGAGAATAATGAAAATTGAAATAAATAATATACATGAATGTAAATTGAAAAGTGACATACCTCCAAAGCAATAAGTGATTCATGAATCATACACATATGTTCAAAATCAAATCCCATGCCTTGTTTCAACAATTCTTTAGTTGTCTCAGTTGCATACTTTGTTTCCTGCAAGTTTTATACCTCATAATAAATCATATATTTAATATAAAGTATTATTTTTGTTTCATTAATTATAAATGTGGGAAGCAAAACAACATAGATTATACTTACAAATTCGACAATTAATTTTTCATATGCCAACATATACTCATAGCCCTTAATTAACCCAATGTCAATCAATTTTTATGATGGTTCTTCTTTGTATGTTAGCACATGTTTGAAGACATTCAATGATGGTTGTTATAAAACAACATAAAATATACAAAAAAAATACTTAAGTTGTTATAAGGAAATAACAATTACTCACAAACTTTGCTATCAACCCTTTTCTTCCTTGTCGTCCAATTTTATGTGCGGAATGAGTTCCGTTTTCTTTTCTTTTCTGTAAGAGAATATTTGAATATTAATATTTAATGTATAATTAATTATTTGTACCTAATATAAAAATTCAATGATTACATAAATTTGAAGCACGTTGTTGTTGAGATAGCTCCTCCTACGATACAATTATGTCCAATTCTTTAACCATCTCCTTGTACACTTTTTTGTACATTCCTACTGACAAATTTTGGATATCATCTCATTGATCCTCTGGGATTTTCATAATTTTCTTGAAAAAATAACATGACAATAAATTGTTTTTATATTGATATATGAAAACTAAATATCACAAAATTGATATATTAATAAATGAATACTTTGTAATATATATATATATATATATATATATATTCCTAAAAAATGTTTTTAGGGATATTACTTTTTGAGTGATTCTGTTTTGTTGTATTTTTTGCTATTGCAAGTCTAATAGGTCTCATTGACCATTGCTCCGAAAATGCTTTACGTAGTTTAAACATAATCTGGCTCTTAGAATCATTGGATTGATTTCTATATTGTAAGTGAAAAGTACATCTATATGTTCATTCCACTATATCCCTCATGATCTAAGCACCAATTCATAATCATTTACATCTTCTATATTAATTAATTTTTTTTTGTTATGATGACATTTTATTCCCTTGTTGTTGGTGTCTGTAGAACATTAAACATGTGTGAATTAATAAATTGTTTGAAACATTTCATCTAATATTCCTAAGTGTATTATTAATGAAATTTCAAAAACAAAAATCATATTGAATAGTATTTTTTCATTCACCTAATTCAT
>ML834048.1:39191-57182 GCA_009831015.1 Picea engelmannii | reverse complement strand
CTTATTACACTAACAATTCCAAATTGGATTTAAGACAAAAATAGTGAAAAAAAAATGACACTAAAAAATTTAAGTCATAACATATTTAAACTATATTTTAAATTTGCTATACATTTGAGAGGTTTTAATCCACACAAAAATCAAATCCAAGTTTTGACTTTATCAACATCAAACTAGAGAGATGTCGAATCCAAAATGTCACTTATAAATCACTATTGGGAAGAAGTTAGAGGAAAGAATTGTGATAAAGCTACAAAGTGATGTGATGTACTTCTAAAAATTTATTGTTGAGAATTTCGAGCTTTATGGGACTGTAGGGTTGGCCCTCATGTTGAGATGTACTGTATATTTTATATTAAGTGCATATGTAGAAATTGACATTTTATAAATTTTTTGAAAATGTAAAATGAAGAGTTGTAAAAAAATTAACCATCTTCAAAATTTCATTTTACAACCAAGGGGTGAAGTGAAATCCCATCCCTGACTTACTTGTTGGTGGCGGATCCATTCCATGATATCATGAATCCCATGGTGAAAAGCAATACGTCATGTCCCAACCCACTAGAAGGATCACATGGCAGAACTAGCAACAAAATTGCACCATGTTATCCCCATTTTGTTGATAATTAAGGAGATTGTCTCGAGGCCCTCAAGTTGCAGATATGGAGTGTTGAGAGACTACATGACCAGCAGTACCCTTTGCACAGATGGAAAACCCACTCACCACCATAGATAGTCACAGTTTTGCATATGACATCCACCACATCAGTTGGCTTCCAGAAGGTAATCGGCCTCGCTTCATGAGGTACAAGTTAGTATTATGGTGAGCATCATTTCAATATTAAATCCATTTGATTTTGTTGTATCTTATATTTCTCTAGATTTCATGATATATGCTTGGACATTATGCATTTTTCCCTACTTCACCTTGGTGGTTGACATTGTGCCCTAGTAAGTGGTCTTTCTTGGGTATGGGTTTTCTATTGGGAACTCCCTTGATGAGCCATTGTACCGTTCACGACCATACTTACCACTTTCCATCATTATTCCCCTCTATTTCCTTATCTCTTGGGATTTTAGGGTATATTGACCCAAGAAAGGGTTGTCCCTCATTTTATGAGAAGAAGGGGTTGAAGGCCCAGAGGGGTTGATGTTGGGTAAAAGATAAAATCCTTCTAATAAACTTTCCAGATGCTTCTCCCAAGGATCACCCAAGAAAGCAATAAAATGTTTATCTTTGAGTTAAGGGGACCCACAATATAATAAAGAATGCTTAAAAGGTTAATTGAAGGATATGAGGTCTCATCATGAGCTGACCTGTCACATCCATGAATATCTAGTGGTATGACATTGTCATCATCTGGTCACCAAACCAAGGCAATGGATCTCAGTTGCATGAATGAGAGAAAGGGGGTCTCATCACGAGCCAACCTTCTCATTTCCACTAGGTGTTTATGGGTGACATTTTCATCATCTGGTCACCACGTCAGGGTAGTGACCTTCAATCTCTCCTTATGCTGCTATATTGAAAGAAAATACAAAGAAAGAAAGACAAAAGGCAATTGATGGGCTTGGAAAAAGTGCATTGTGGACGAAGGTACCACACACCCTCTACAAAGGCACCCGTGAATGAGACATTATGACCCCTTGTATGTCATTAGCCCTATTCCCATTGAGTCTTGAACCCAACCACTTCATCCACTTTGCATGGATTAGAGAGGGATATCTTGGAAGCTCTCCTTGACCTAGGGCAAGATCTACCCAATAGGACAGCTCGTCAACCCTCCCATATTCAAGCTTGACAAGTTGCATAATGTCTTTAAGCAATTAATTGTTTGATATAGTGATATTTTATGCACATGCTTAGATGGATTATTTATTGATTGGATTCACTTATCATGATGTTATGACTAGAGTTTCTTGGAGGGTGTGCTCATTTGTCTTTGAAGGACCTAGTTGGTGCACAGTTTTTGGAGAACAATCCTAGCTTGGGCTTCCATGGGGCTACAATCCCACAGGTTGGATGTCAGGGGCTTGCATGCCAGATGAGAAAGATCGGACTTGGAAGGCCTTGATGATGACTTGGACGATATATCCCAGCCCTCACTTGAAAAAATATTTTCCCAGGAGGGGAAAAACGTCCTCTTTTTTAGCATGACATCATGTATGGGGGGTTGGGGCATGGTGGTGAGATGATATGCTTTGGCACTTGGACGTTTTGAGGGGTTTGAGGTCTTGACCTTGAAGGAAGACATTTGGATGCTTGACACGTGGCTTTGGGAAGCCTTACTACCCTCCTACATCACCAATGACCTTCTCCTAGTGCCAAAACGTCCCCTAAAGGGGTGACGTCCTTGTAAATTAGTGTTTTATTTGTGAAAAAAGTGAAAATTTAAGTGAATTGTTTAATATTACTCTGTTAAGGGGGAAATATTAGGGTTGTTGACCCCTAATCTTGTGGTTTATTCCTTAATTTATGGACACGTCACTTTGGTAATATTTTGTATAAATAAGAGATCATAAGATCTCATTTTAATATAACTCTCCCTCATTGTGAGAGGACTTGCTCTGAAATTTTTGCTACACTTGGCTCTTTTTATCTCTTATGCACTTTTTTATGGTTATATTGATGAATGGTTGATGGAGGAGTGATGCGCTAGCCTTGGATGATGTTTTTATAGCTCTTATGGTGGATTATCTTGGCATTTCTCTTGATCTTGGTATGGTCTTTTACTATTATGCTATCATTTTTTCAAGTCAAGTATTGTTATGCTAGGTCCTAGGTGGGAAGTATAAGGTCATACACCTCCACCATAGTCTTCATCATTTTATACTTCATCTCATTGATTACACTAGGGTTTTCTAAGAGAAGTATAAGGACATACACCCTCTTAGCTTAAACCTTAGCTAAAGAAATATGCCTTGGAAAGTAAAATGACTTACACCCCCAAGGAGGTAGATTCTCTAGATATTTGTTTATTTGACTCCATTAACCCAATAGTAAAGGCAATAGTCATACTTTTTTGCATTGGAGATATAAAATCATTTCCTTGGGAAATATAATTTTTGATCTTTTGGAAGGTTCATTGCTTGAAGTTGATTTGCCTCATTGAGAGGAGTTTTCCCCCACTAGGGTGTCCCCTCTCTCCAACTATCCTAATTTCTATCACAAACTTTAAACTACAGCCATTAGGGTTGCATAACCCTAGCTGCTAACACTCTCATAACTCCTAAACTAACCCTATAATAACTCCTAAATTTTGCTCTCTTACTTTACTAACTAGGGCGCATCTTTTGGGCCACTTCTTGGCACTTTTACATGGTTGATTTTGTTGTTGCATTCCATTGAATGCTACAACCATAAGGAAGCAATATTCTACAGAAAATACATGTTTGCAACTGCCATCTTCTCTTTCTTCTTAAGTGCCATTTTTCAGCCTATATCCATTGCTAATCTTGATGTTGATTTACTTAACTAGTCTAGATCTTTGTATGTTGATTTAGATGTTTTATTTGTTGATATAAACTGATATTTACTACTGAAAATTAGGGATAGAAAGATTAACTTGTTGATCCAGTTAACATATATCATTGCAAAGTGTATTTTCTTGTCTCTCGAGCAGGTACAATCATCTGAAGAAGTACTATACCTATGGGGAAACAATTACTTGAATTATAAGGCATCTCTTCCCACCTTTCATCTCACTTAGACTTGACCTCTATGGGATTCACTTCCTCTTATCTCCATATTCATCTCCATCCCACTAGGGTCACTGAGATCGCCTCCCTAGAGTGACCTAGTCACTCTTGAAGTGTGGGACCTACATCGAGGTGACATTGGGTGTAGGATTTCCAAGTTGTATCACTTGCTTTGTGGTTGGGTTGGGCTTTGCCCAACCTACAACTTGCGCTATAACATTTTGGCGCCATGTTGGCTGCCCAACTAGCACCTTGTTTTTCATTGTCATTTGAAATACAAGATCTCTTATATACTCACTATTTGGTATGTATATACGTCAAATTGACTGATTTTCTTTTACAAAGGTGTGTTTTTTTATGCCGACCGGTCTTGCTTGAATTCTTATCATTTTCATGAGAGTATGTTTGTGTGATTTATTGATTGTTCTCCCTCTTCAATTTCATGACTGTAAGAGCATGAAATTGAAGATTATTTTCATGCAAATCGTTGATCGAACTCTTGTGACTGTATTCCTTTACATGAGTTAAAGATTATTGTTTGTTTTCTTTAACTAATCTAAGGTCTAAACAAGAAGATCCTTGAAATATGTTTAAATGGAAGGTTTGTGAATTATGTTAAACAACCTAAGTAGACTCACTTCCTACAAACTAAGATTAATTCTAAAAGGTTTGGGTTTGATCTAACCAACTTATGAACTTGAATGTTGAGTCTAAACTAAAACCTTGATTAAAACTATTGATTAATATGGACGATACGGGGTTTCATTTAAAACCTTACCTCTCTCAACAATATTGACATAAAATTTTGACACCTACTATTGTCATATCACGACATGATGTTAGTAATGTTCACTTAGCATGGCTTGACCTTTCGGTTGTCACATGAATTTTTACTCTATGTGGTGTTAATGTCCTCGAAATCGGGGCAGTAGTCTGTGGCGGGCCACGAGGGTTTCATGGGGTTGTTAGCTTTGAAAATCTCCTTCCTCTGTTCTATTGGAGATAATTAGAACTTGGAGTGGTAGATAATGGTATAACATCCTCAAATCCTCAGGTGTTTGTTTATTTCTGGGTATGTTCATTTAGCCTCCTTCGCTGCTTATGGGCTTGGTCTGTTGCATTTACAGTATTGTCCCCTTGATGAAAATTGCTTCTCTATCTTATGGTTTACCTCTGTTAAGATTATGGCCCCTATTATAATGGAAGAACCGAATGGCCCTCAGGATTTACTTACCTGTAATGTCATAACAAACATATTTTTATAGGATGGATTCTGGGCAAATGGTGAAGATTTTGAAAAACCATTAAAAATCAATCTCCAAAATGGGGTCATTTACTGTCCATGTGGGCAGTTTCTTCAGAAACAAAGCGATTTCAGAGATATGCCCCATTTTATAGAGATAAATTTCTCATGAATTCTATTGAGGTAAAGGTTCTGTAGAATTTTGTATTATTTCACCTTTTCTTAGAGATTGAAACTAGTTCTCAGTTGTCTAGTATAATTCCGAGGTCGATTTTAATAATAAATGGGCAAGCCACATTCTATCCGGAATGATTAGAGTCGCCACAAACAAAGACATAATCGAAAATTGAGGTCTGAAATGCAACAAAGCATGTCTTAGGCAAATAAAAAACCCAGGAAATCTGGAGACATTATTATTTTAAAAAATCAACAAATGTCAATGTTATTATTGAATTAAAAATGCATGAATCTTCATTTTCGAATGTTTAAATTGGGTAACTAAATCTATGGTTTTATTTCTGTTTAATTTGTTTTATCAAGAATTAGTTGTTTGCATTGTTTTTAGACTAGCTACAGAATCAAGGATTATGTAGTTTGTCTTAATTTAGTTAATGTGATTTTAATTAGATTTTAATTTTATTTTCAAGTCTCAAAGGGAACGGGAAAATGTCATCTGTGTTGCTTGATTAATGAATACCTTGAAGTACTTCTGTTTTAAAAGTAGGATCTATTTCAAACAATTCAGAATGTATTTTTGAATGATTGTTAAAACAAGTTTTTATAAGTTGTTGTAAACATTACTGTTATAAACTCAAGTTAGGATTTGGTTTTAAAAATACTCTATTTTTGAAGATTTACCTATATCCCATGGATATGAGAAGTAGATCATTGTGGTGTTTAAATACTCAGTTTGTTTTGATACCAAGATGGTGAAAATTCTGGGAGATGGACTACTGAATATTTTTTGAGGAATATAGAATTATGTTTTACTTAAAGCTTTCATCGTGTAAGTTAAAGAGTTTTGTTTTCATTGTGATATCTTGAGTTATGGTTCATATTCTTCAAATTAATTGATTATGAATTGATTAAAATTAGCTTTAGTTTGTTTTGTCAATACATGGTTAATTGTTATCATTTATATATTAATTCTTTCAATCTTTAATAGTCCATGATCCCAAATTGTTTAGTTCCGGGTGATTGTATTATTCTGATGCAAATCTTGAACTATATTGAGTTTATTCATATATTTCGAGTTTGCAAAGATCTATTTGTCCAATTGAAATTTATTTCTTATTGCAAATTGTCACTTATATCTTCACCTGGGATCAATTGTACAAAAGTTGTCCTTTCTATATCATGAATGAGATTTGAATTGTCAAGTGAAGTGGCTTTCTCCTGGAATTTTCCATTGTCTTAGAATTATACAATTTTCTGCTATAGATTTCCATTAACAGGCATATTGCATGATTAGTTT
Source organism: Picea engelmannii (assembly GCA_009831015.1). Taxonomy (NCBI): domain Eukaryota; kingdom Viridiplantae; phylum Streptophyta; class Pinopsida; order Pinales; family Pinaceae; genus Picea; species Picea engelmannii. Next base: position 50,766 of record ML834048.1, on the reverse strand, counting down.
GGTACAGGGAGGCACAACCACGGTTTCTCTTTTAATACTGCCCAGTTTTAGGTTAGTAGTTTTTTCTTCTTTTATTATTTAATTTATATTTTCTTTGTGAAAGTAGATTCACTTTTAAACTTAAATAATTTTCTTATTTAAGTCAAAACCTTATCATTTACTTTCACTCTTTTCTTCTCTTTTAGTTTCAAAGGTAAAAGTAGATTAGTAATTATTCTTAGAATTTTTTTACATTTTTCCTAAGATTTGGTTCTCTTTTACAAACATAGTTTCCAAGGTTTTTCACAAAGCTTGCAATATGTATATGTGTACACTTTGTTTATAGAGAACATAAATGTATATAGTAGATAATTAGGTTAGTTATTTTGTTTTTATAGTTTACATTATATCTCTTTATCGGCCAACGGATCCATAAAACTCGTCAGGGTGATTCATCCCAAACGGCTTAATTACTTAGACAACCTCGGATCGGAATTTCCCTCACAGTTGACGGTGTGTTCACATATGCACGTCAACCCGCCGTTGTCGGGGGAGATTTTGAATCTTCGTCGTACCCTAACGACACTTTGGAAAGCTATCCCAAATCCTTTCCCTTAGATTTCCTGGAGACTCCACCCGAGGGACGTTCCCTTTTCACCTTTCTTGATGAGTTCGTCTTGAAACTCATTTGGTGACTCCACCTTCCCAAAATCCTTCTTTCCCCAAACCTTTTTCCACTAGGAGGTTTAAGCCTTCTAAGGTTTACCAAATAAGGCCTCCCCTCAAGTCTCTCGTTGCTAAAACCCTTTTCCATAATACCCTTCTTCTTGTTCCAATGGCTCACCCTTGGGAAATGGACCTCTACAAACCCCTTAATATGGCCAATATCCAAGGTTACCCTAAAACAATTCCAACAGAAGTCAACAAGTGGTTTCCAAAGTTCCTAGGAAACAATGTGATAATTGTCGAAGACCACATTTATGTCATGGGTCGGGATATGGACAATGCATGTATTGATCATGAATATGTGGCCATGAGACTTTTCGCTTCATCATTGACTAAAGAATCCCTTGATTGGTTCAAAGGACTCCGTGAAAAACATATCATGTCCAATGATGCTTTTTCCAAATTATTCAAGAGCAGATGGTCGAGAAAAATAGATGGTGGCACACTTGGGACTCAGTTCAATCAAATAAAGACAAAGGAGAATGAAATGGTAAGGGAATTCATTTCCATATTTGACAGGTTGTACAATCAAATTCCAACAGATTATCGTCCTACAACATCATTAGTTCATCTCCTTTACATGAATGCCTTTGGAGGGAAGTTTAAATACATTCTTAAAGATAAAAAGCCAACATCATTGGCAAAGGCTAAAGAATTCAGTATTGACATTGAACATAATCTCCTTGATTAAAAAATAGAACCTTTTCATTACCCTCGCAACAAGATAGAATCAAGGATGAAGGTTTCCAACAACAGTGTTATTGATCTAATTTCTCTCCTAACTCAAAAGATATACCAAATGAATACTCAATTTGTTCAGGTGCATAATAAGCTTATGAACTGTATGAATACAATGGAAAGAAATCAATTTTCTCCCAGACCTCAATTTTCCAGACAGTAGAGAGATGCCACCAATTGGAGACCAAGACCTCAAAAAGAGGCAAAGGCCCCAGATACTTTAAAACATGTTGGGACAGTTGATATAGAAGCTCGGTGTCTACCATGCCATGAACCCTGCAGGGAAGATGAGTGCCCCCGGCAAGATGAAGATGATCGTGATGATATAAACTTCATGATTTGCAATATGAATGATGAACATGTTACTCAAGAACAGATCAATGAAGCCATAAGAATAGGAGAAAGAGAGGGGAGACTATGGGCCTTAAGTAATTTGACAGATGATCAAGAGAAGGAATTGAGGGGGCAAAAAATCCTAACCTATAGAAGAAAAAATGATTCAGTCGCTCCATCACATCCTGATACTCCTCTTATGTCAACATAAAAGGTGGCTCCACCACCTCCATCGCCAGTATGTGAGTTTGATCCTAAGACAACTCCTACAGATGACATTCAGTTGAATATAGATGTTGTGAATGTGTTTGGAAAACTGAATATGACAGTCCTAGTGACAGAGATGTGTAAGATCCCTTCCATAAAAAGGGAAATTTTGAGGACATTACAGGTGCCAACCAAGAAGGAGGATCCTCCCATCATTCTGAATACTATGTATCTCGATCAGCCAAGAGACAAGAACCCTCCCTTCTATATTTCATTAGGCATGAATGGCCTCTGCTTGAACAACTGCATGCTTGATTCAGGGGCCTCAACAAATTTCATATCATTGAAGGTGATGAAACATCTTGGTTTGAAGACAACCAGACCTTATGGAAATGTTTGTGGTATTGATTCAAGAAGAGTTGACGTCTTGGGAGTATGTGAAGATGTTGAGGTATTTTTGATATATTTTCCACATATCAATGTCCTCATGGACATATTGGTGATCGATGTCCCTAATGCCTGGGGGATGCTCTTGTTGAGGACCTGGTCCTCAGCCCTTGGAGGTTTCCTTAGCATGAACCTTACACATGCATATATTCCCATGGGCGATGGCACGTATGAGATCTTACATAACAAGGAAAATAAAGATACACATGTGATGGATTTGACGGGGCCCAACTATGTCAGTAAACACTACCATGATATGCCTCCACAAGTTATTGAGTAGTATCCATTAGAGTTTCCCTTCATGCAGGAAGATTCATTAGAGATGTTTATCCCATGGACAGATACAAAAAAGATTACAAATTACTATGGGAAGGAGTTGGGGTCTATCCATATTATACAAAAAGAAGATGAGAAACATGAAGAAATTGTCAAAGATGTAGTCCACACAAAGCCTCCATGCAATAAGAATACACCATGCATCAATTTCAATGAAGGAAGTCGTGTTCTCGTGTGGGACAAGAGAAACAGAAAGCCTAGATATGTCCAAGAAGACAACAATTCTTGGCTTGTCCCTTACATCATCAGGAAGAAGTATGACAAAGAAAAGTACTATCTGACAACTTTAGACGAAAGAAATATGCCACTACCAATAGATGGGTCTCTTCTCCAAGCTCACATCCAAGTCACATGACTTCTTCAGATCTCGAGCCCCAGGTAAGTAGGTAAGTCATTTTGATTCCATGGATTTTGCATTTTGATTTCTCATACTAGTTTAGATGCATTTCATTTTCATTTTTCTCTACTTGCATATTGATTTCATGCTTAGTTTAGAAATTTAAAAAAAAATGTTTAAATTTTATTTTTCTAGTTCAATGGGTTTTGATTATCATCATATGAGAACAAGGATGAGTAGGCCATCCTGCACTTGACAGTTTGATGTTTCCTTCCAGGCACATGTCTACCAGGAGATGTTGCGGTTCTCATGCACTCTACAGGCAAGCACATGTCCCCAAGTAGGAGCCAGATGTTATCCCCATTTTGTGGATAACTAAGAAGATTATGTCTCAAGGCCCTCAGGTTGCAGATATGGAGTGTCAAGAGACTAAATGACCAGCAGTACTCTTTGCATAGATGGAAAACCCACTCACCACCACATATGGTCACAGTTTTGCAGACGACATCCACCACATCAACTAGCTTCCGGAAGGCAGTGGGCCTTGCTCCATGATGTACAAGTCAGTATTATGATGAGCATCATTTCAATATTCAAGCCATTTGATTTTGTTGTATATTAGATTTCTATAGATTTCATGATATATGCTTGGACATTATGCCTTTTTCCCTGCTTAACCTTGGTGGTTGACATTGTGACCTAGTAAGTGGTCTTTCTTGGGTATGAGTTTGCTACTGGGAACTCCCTTGATGAGCCAGCGTACCGTTCCCAACCATACTTACCACTTTCCATCATTATTCCCCTCCATTTCCTTATCTCTTTGGATTTTAGGGTATATTGACACAAGAAGGGGTTGTCCCTCATTCTATGGGAAGAAGGGGATGAAGGCCTAGAGGGGTTGATGTTGGGTAAAAGATAAAATCATTCTAATAAACCTTCCAGATGGTTCTCCCAAGGATCACCCAAGAAAGCAATAAATTTTTTATCTTTGAGTAAAGGCGACCCACAATATAATAAAGAATGCTTAAAAGGTTAATTGAAGGATATGAGGTCTCATCATGAGCTGACCTATCACATCCATGAATATCTAGTGGTATGGCATTGTCATCATTTGGTCACCAAACCAGGGCAATGGCTCTCAGTTGCATGAATGAAAGAAAGGGGATCTCATCACAAGCTAACCTTCTCATTTCCACTAGGTGTTTGTTGGTGACATTTTCATCATCTAGTCACCATGTCAGGGCAGTGACCTTCAATATCTCCTTATGATAGATTGAAACAAAATACAAAGAAATAAATATAAAAGGCAATTGATGGGCTTGGAAAAATTGCATTGCAAACGAAGGTACCACATTATCACCCTCGATAAAGGAACCCATGAATGAGACATTACGACCCATTTTATGTCATGAGCTCTATGCCCATTGAGTCTTCACCCCAACCACTTCATCCACTTTACATGGCTTATAGAGGGATCTATTGGAATCTCTCCTTGCCCTAGGTGAAGATCTACCCAATAGGACACTTCATCAACCCTGCCATATTCAAGCTTGACAAGTTGCATAGTGTCTTTGAGAAATTAATTGTTTGATATAGTGATCTTTGATGCACATGCTTAGATGGATTATTTATTGATTGGATTCACTTATCATGATGTTATGACTAGAGATCATTGGAGGGCGTGCTCATTTGTCTTTGCAGGACCTAGTTGGTGGACAATTTTGGGAGAACAAGCCTAGCTTGGGATTCCATGGGGCTAGAAGCCCACAGGTTGGATGTCAGGGACCCGCATGCCAGATGAGAAAGATCAGACTTGGAAGGCCTTGATGATGACTTGGATGACATAGCCCAACACTCACTTCCAAAATGATTTTCCCAAGAGGGGAAAAACGTCCTCTTTTTTAACATGATGTCATGTATGGGGGGTTAGGGCTTGGTGGTGAGATGATATGCTTTTGCACTTGGACGTTTTGAGGGGTTTGAGTTGTTGACCTTGAAGGAAGACATGTGGATGCTTGACATGTGGCTTTGGGAAGCCTTACTACCCTCCTACATCATCGTCGACCTTCTCCTAGTGCCAAAACGTCCTTTAAAGGGGTGGCGTCCTTGTAAATTAGGGTTTTATTTGTGCAAAAAGTGAAATTTTAAGTGAATTGTTTAATATTACTTTGTTAAGGGGGGGAGATTAGGGTTGTTGACCCCTGATCTTGTGGTTTACTCCTTAATTTATGGACAAGTCACTTTGGTGACATTTTGTATAAATAAGAGATCATAAGATCTCATTTTAATATAACTCTCCCTCATTGTGAGAGGACTTGGTCTGAAATTTTTGCTACACTTGGCTCTTTTTATCTCTTGTGCACTTGTGTATGGTTGTATTGATGAATGGTTGACGGAGGCTTGAATGATGTTTTTCTAGCTCTTATGGTGGATTATCTTGACATTTCTCTTGATCTTGGTATGGTCTTTTACTATTATGCTATTATTTTTTCAAGTCAAGTATTATTATGCTAGGTCCTAGGTGGGAAGTATAAGGGCATACACCCCCACCATAGTTTTCACCATTTTATGCTCCATCTCATTGATTACACTATTGTTTTCTAAGAGAAGTATAAGGGCATACACCCTCTTAGCTTAAACCCTAGCTAGAGAAACTTGCCTTTGGAAGTAAAAGAGATTCCACCCCCAAAGAGGTAGCTTCTCTAGGTCTTTATTTATTTGACTCCATTAACCCAATAATAAAGACACTAGTCATACTTTTTTGCATTGAAGATATAAAATAATTTCCTTAAGAAACATATTTTTTTATCTTTTAAAAGGTTCCTTGCTTGAAGTTAATTTACCTCATTGAGAAGAGTTTTCTCCACTAGGGTGTCCCCTCTCTCCCACTATTCTAATTTCAGTTTTTCCCCATTTTCCCCAAACAATCCACCCAAGGAACCCCATGATAAACACACCCATGAGAAATGCACTTTCTGGATGAGAGAATCCAATGAGCTCCATTTCCCCAAACAATCCACTTAAGGAACCCCATGAGAATCCAATGAGCTCCAGCCACATGGGTACAAATGTTAGAGTCGACAATGGAAACGATCCCACGATCCCTTGAGCTAGATCCCTTGAGCTATAATTATCTGAAAGCTCCGAATTCACATCACTTTCTTCGCTTCTGCGCCCATTGCCTTCAGATCCGACCATTGGGTGACACTCTTTTCGTTCCACTTCAATAAAAATAGAAAGATTCAGAGATGCTAAATCACGTTATTGTTCAAAACTAAACCCCAAGAAGTCTGATGAAATTTAATTTTTAGATAGAAATCTATGTGCATTTGAATATGAAAAGAAGTGACAGGTATATTTATTTACGGCAGATTTCACTCAATAATATGCATGGGCTTGCCACAGAAAATAAATAATAATACTCGTTACCTGAGCAAAAGTTGCAGAGATCCCAACAAGAAAGGTAGTGGCTGCCCAGAGAAAGACTCCTAGTGCAATCACATGGGCACGATTGCGATGAAGAGCCAGTGGATAACAAGCTGCCTGAGTTATAGATCTGAGTAGAGTGAGAGATCCCAATTGTGTTGGTGAAATATGTAATGCCAATCCAAGTTTATGGTACACTTCGGGCAATAGCTTTTTATCGGTTTTTTTTATAATCGCTCCCAAGTTCATTAATATTAATATTTTTGTTAGATTTTCCAGTTATGAATAATAATTCATTTTTAAAATAAATAAAACAAATAATAATTTATTTTTAAAATCAATCCAATAAACAAACAAAACATGTTGTGTATTCTTAAAATCTGCCTATACCAATTATAATAAATACAATTTTTCCTTGTAATCCAATAGGTGAATGGATATGTTGTACTAGGAAATTCCTTGTTACAGTCTCTCTATCAAGACGTCAAACTTCTGCAATCTTCATTTAATCACGTCACGTTAACTCATGTTTACAAGGAAAATAACAAGGGAGTTGATAGGTTATCCAAGGACAACATCAAATTGCAAGAAGGTAATTGGGAAATCAAAGAGTCTCAACATGAACACATTTTGAACACATTTTTAGTTATCTGCTTGAATCATGTTTTCAGGATTTTGTCTATTTATAAGATGTATTTATAAGATTTTCTGAAAGACTCTTTTATAATGATAATCCATGAATTTTGGAATGCTAGGAAGCAAATGTTGGTCTATGAAGTTTCTTTTTTGTTGAATAGTGGTGCTGATATTTTTTGGATTATGGTTTATGAAAGGGTTGCATGTAACCCCTGAAATGTAATCACTACAAACAAATTTGTAGTTATTGACTCATTATTGATATTATTATCAAACAGTTTTGGAAATATCCTTTGTAGTATTATGTTCATGTAATTTTGTTTATCTCTAATAAATTAATGGATATCTTTTCTTGGAAAAAAATGAGACATATATTTATTGTTGTAGACAAACACCTAAATCATCATTGCTTTTAATATTTATGTATTATTGTTGGGGACAAACACTAAATTGATTATTTTTTTTAATATTGTTTATTTAATTATTATTTAAAACTTTTATTTGTTAATAAAATTGAGAGCATGCAAAATCCTTCTAGTGTGATCAGTTTCAATGGGCCTCATTTTGCATGGTGACCCAGGTTTGAAACTCGTCGCTACTAGGAGGAGACACCTAAAAATCCATCCATGCTAAGGGTTGGTCTGGCCAAGCCGGGTGCAATCCCTGGGTGATTTTGACGGCTTAGATGCTCATGGATCGAGGTTTCTCAACCATAGGCTAGTCCCAAAGGTCACAGACATGTTGGAAAACAAAAATAAGTAAAATTGAGAGCAAGCCATTTTTAAGAGGGGAGGTGTTACAAAACTAAGAGTCTTTCCCAAAAATTGTATTTTCATCATCTCTAGTCGTACGACACTACCTTGCCTCAACCATAGTGTCTTGACCAACCTGCACCTATATTGCAACCACACTATACCTTTTCACTTAAATTCTATCCATAACTTCACTTTAAGCTACAACAAGTTAGATGCACAACTAAGTACAACACAACTTAGTTCATCTAACAATATGCATACATCCAACCGTGGCCTTAAAAAATCCCAACAATACTTATATTTAGCCAATGGTATGACTTAGTCAACACAAAGAAACACAAGAAACATAACATCCATCCAAAAGCAACCACAATACACAAGTATAGGTGACACTCAAGATGGATGCTTTAACTTTATTTATAGAAGAATGTTACAATGTACAATAGAGGGGTGAAACCAACTACTTGTAGCTCATTTATAGACTAAAATTACACAAGGCACAAGTTCCAACAAGAACTGTCAATCCAACCCCTGAAGCAACCATAGGTCAGCCTCCTGTAGGTCATGTCTTCTTCTTATTGTCACCTAGCCAGTACAATTTTTCCTACTATGCCCAACCTTGAACTTGACACAACCACAAAAACCCTTACACTCCTTTAATGACTTCTTGCTTCTTCTTCTATGCCTTATCACTTTAAGGAATCCTCTTTTTATATGAGACTTTCCATGCACTTGCAAGCACCTTCATTCTAAGGTGGACCCTAGTGTCATTCCTCATCTTGTTTCACTTCAGTTACTTGTTCATCAAATATCTGTCAAGTTATTCTGAGTCATCCCAAGCCTACCTAGTTCATCTTTCTAACTACACCCAAGTGTGTCCAATTGTGTAAGTTCATCTGAAGGTAACTCTAATGGCTAAGGGATGATTCACCTCTTGGATTCACATGTTTGGCTCATGCACCCAAGGCATCCCAACTTGTATAAAGAAAACATGGAATGGTTCACCACTCCATCCATTGATTGAGCAGGCGAAATTTGGCATTGCAACCTTCTATGGTAACCCTTTACTCCCACCTAGGTAGTGTGCCTACTTCCATCCATAGGCAGAGGCCTTACATCCTCTCCCACTAAGATTGTTATTGTCTCGACAATTTCAAACCAACACTCCCCCATGCTTTTGCTTCTCAAACTCTTGGATCTTGTCTTCATACTACCACAATGCCTCTTTCTTTTCTCAATTGTTCTCCTCTTTAGTTATTTCTTTACAAATGACAAAGTATTCATGCCTTTTATTTTTACCGAAGTAGGAGGTCATATGTGCAAGTATCTCCTCCACTTCCAACTCTAGCCTATTTGCGATCAATGTAGGGGTTCTAGATGGTGCAACTCTACTAGAATCACCTTCATCAATCCTACAAGGCTTCAACTGAATGATGTGGAAAACCGGATGGTGAGCTCTCATGTGGTCTAGTAGTTCCCATCTATAAGTGACATTGTCAATGTTCTCAAGTACCTTGAATGGTTCCTCAAATTGCCATAGAAAAGCACCAGTCATGCCACTTGGTGGATTGAATTGCTCTCTTCCCAACTTAAGTAAGACCAAGTCACCAACTTGAAACTTTTCCTCCCTCCTATCATGATTTTCCTAGCACTTCATCCTTTCTACTATATTTGTCAATTGAACGTGAGCTCTCTCCAATATATCTTCCCATCCTTTCATCAACCCTAAGGTTAACGGGTTGTTCCCATAGTAGCATTGCATAATTGTGTTTGGTATTAATAGTTCTTACCCATTTTCCAACTCAAATGGGTTGTATCTCGTCGTGAAATTATTTTGTATGTTGTAATTGAACTAGGTTTCACCCAACAAATTTGGTCGCTTCAATTGGTCTACAAAAAAAAATGCCTTAGGTAATCCTCTAAAAGGCCATTGATATGTTATGTCTTCCTATCATTCTACAGATGATAACTTGAACTCATTAGCAACTTGGTTCCAACAAGCCTAAACAACTATGTACAAAACTGCCCCATGAACCTTGTGTATCTATCTGACACAATGTTCAAAGGGAGACCCCAATATTTCACAAAAGTATTAAAGAACAACTTTACAACTTCTTATATTGCACAACGCACCTTTGTTGGCATGTAGATTGCATACTTGAAAAATCAATCAACAACCACCATAATCCCATTATAGCCATGTGAAACTAGAAGTTGTGTGATGAAGTCCATAGAGACACTCGCCTAAGGTCTCTCTCGCACCGACAAAGGTTGTAGTTGACCATTATGCATTCTAGGGTTTGCCTTGTCTTGTTGGTACATAAGACAAGTCTAGACATATTCTTCCATGTCTCAACTCACATGTTCCAAATAGTAACCTCATTCCAGCAACACCAATGTTCTTCATTATCCTAGGTTCCCTTCCTAAGGAAAACCATGGAAATCCCTTAAGAGTTCCTTACAAAGGTTAGATGACTTAAGCACATAGATGTAACCAACAAAGTACAAAATCCCATTATCCATCCAAACCTTCCTTTTTTCTCTTCCTTCACTTCCTTCATGTTATTCAAAGTCGTGGGATCCTTGTGCAATCCCTCTTTGATCTTCTCTTGCAAGTCTGTGAAAACTTGCACCTAACTTCCCATGGGCTCCAACAACTCGTCCTCCTCTAAGGATGTAATTTTTGCCTTCCTACTTAAGGCATACACTGTTAAGTTCAACTTTCTTGATCGATACTCAATGGTCATGTCAAAATATACCAAGAAGTCCTGCCACAGTTCATGCTTCGGTGAGAAATTCAGTTGGGCAACAAAGTAACTCGTTGCCACATTGTACATCTTGACAATGAATGGTTTGGCTAACAAGTAGTGCCTCCATGCTTGTAGGCAATGTGAAAATATGGTCATCTCTTTCTCATGAACAAGGTACCTCCATTTGTGATCATATATCTTTCTACACTCATAGGCCACTAAATGACCTTCTCGTGACAAAAATCCTCCAATGGAAAAATATGAAGCATATGTCTACACTTCAAATGATTATTCAAAGTCTGGAAATTTCAACATAGTTACCAAAAAAAGTTTGCACTTCAGTTCATAGAATGCTACCTGACACTTCTATGTCCAATTCCATGGTTTGTTCTTTTTCAAAAAGTCACTAAGTGGTGCCAAAATATTAGAGTAACCTTCAACAAATCTATGGTAGTATTTAGCCAAACCAAGGAAACTCCTTACCTCATGAATTGTTCTCGGTCCCTCCAAATCCTCAATTTCACTTATCTTTGCAAGATTGGTGTGGATGCATCCTCGTCCAATTCAATAGCCCAAGAATGGAATGTTGGTATTCCCAAGACACACTTGGACTTCTTCAAGTACAATCGGTTCTTCCTCGGTTCCTCAAAGTCTTCTACCAAATGCTTCTTGTGATCTTCCGTGTTCTCTTTGAACACCACAATGTCATCTAGGTAGACAAACACTCATTTATCCAATAATGGTATGAACACATCTGCAAGTTACCAGATATATAAAATATGCAGAACAGAAATGAAATGCTAGAAATGACAGAATAACAGTAAAATATCCAGCATAATCTTCACAATACACAGAAATGATATACGAAATAGCAACAGAAACAACACTTTGATTCAGATAGCAAT
>ML834048.1:6523-33432 GCA_009831015.1 Picea engelmannii | reverse complement strand
AATGCTAGAAATGAAAGAATAACAGTAAAATATCCAGCATAATCTTCACAATACACAGAAATGATATACGAAATAGCAACAGAAACAACACTTTGATTCAGATAGCAATGTTCACAGGCCTCTTCGAGGGGGCAACCTCCAGTTGAGCAGCGCTCTGTTACAATAATCTCCAAGCTAGGGTTTTGATACCCTCAACCCTTATTTATACTAAATGTGTCTATTAAGAGAAGCATCTAGAGGAAGATCCTTCTAGAAGCGGAAGCTTCTATTAGGTCTTCTTACATCCGCCTTATTCTATTTTATTGAAAGGTCTTATTAATATTGACCTTTATTACATCTGAATACATTGATCTACCTATGTGCGGGTTAGGACCTTAACAACATCATTCATCAAGGTGAAAAAGGTAGCTAGAGCATTGCACAAACCATAAGTCATAACAAGAAACTCAAAACTTCCATAACTTGTCACTATGTCTATCTTTGCCTCATCTCCTTTTGCAATCCTTACTTGGTAGTATCCTTTCCTCAAGTACAAATTTAATACAAACTTGGCCTTAGCCAACTTGTCAAAGAAATTTGTGACCAAAGCTAAGGGGTGTCAGTTTGTGATGGTCTACTTGTTCAATGCATGATAGTCCAAGCACATCCTCAACTCTATGGTTTCCTTCTTATTTTGGAAGAGGATCGGTGCACCATATAGTGACCTAGAAAGCCTAATGAAGCCAACATCAACATGCTCAATCAATTTTTGCCACAACTCTTCCAAATTGGGTCCAAAAATTCGATAGGGAGATCTAATCAAAGGTTTCAACCCTAATTCAAGATCAACAAGATGGTTGATGGTTCATTTAAGTCAAAGCGCTTTAAGCAAAGAATCAAGCATTCAATTTGCAAACTCATCCAACACAATGGAAAGTTCTAGCAAAATAGGTGTCTCCACTCCACCCTCATCCACTTATCCAATTATTGTTGCAAAAAGTTTTAATTCTAGGCACCTAGATACCCTCTTCACGTTCAATGTGGAGAAAATCCACACCGTTCCATTGGGATTCCTTTTTGTTGAGCACATAACACAAGTCTTCCATCCATTTAGCATCACCAAATTTCACACAAATGGAATGAGAACTGGCTATGTTCTCCTTAGTAATTCCTACCAAAGAATGACTTCAAAGTCATGCATATCCAATATTATAAAGTCTTCATGGCCCTTCCATTTGTCCAACAGTATGTGAACTATGGATGTAACCTCAATTGATTCCTTAATCTTATAATTGATTTCCTTGACTGAAGCACCACATGTTCCAACTCTGAGCCTGAGTTCACTTTCCAAATCCTTCTTTATAAAGTTATGTGAGGCACTAGAATCCATGAATTATTGCATTACCCTTCCATTGATGATCAAATCCACATATAAAATATGATTGTAACTTTTCCCTTGGTTGTTATCCAAGGCACCTATCCACTGCAAAGAATCCTCCAATAAGGGCTTCTCCCTTCCATACATAGAATATTGTTGTGCACAACTTGTTAAAGGAAATGAACTGCAACAAGAAGAAACAAGAATTTTACCTCTACTTAAAGTGTCATGCCAATTGGTACCAAGCACTACCATATTCAGAAGATCTGTGGGGAAATGCATAGGCTCAACTGCACTTGAACCCAAAGCACTCTAAAGTGTTTCCTCTATGACTATTTTGTGCATATTCACTTCGATGAAATGTACTCTAAGGCATGGTGTGAATGAAATATCCCCAAATCTGCTAGGTTGGGATATTATATTGTCTGTGCAATAAGTGTTATTTATGCTCTAAGAGGGTTGACACATTTTTACAAAAATTTTGCATTCATTCTCATAAAATACTTTCGTCAAACACATTTTAAGAATACAGGTGAAATAGAAGAGACAACATGTGGTATTTTATTATGGATGAAATTCCCAATCATAATAATACAAATATCTAATGGCTTTTATGGAAGTTGCACTATAATCAATGAAAACACACCCAAACTCAAGCCAAAAACCTAGATAATTCCACTGCTACCACAAGTGATGACACATCCTCCTCCACACTGCAAAATATCAGATCGGCCCCCCTCAAGATAAATCTCCAATGAAGATCATGGATGTATCCTCCTCCTTGTCTAGCTACTGTGGATATTGCACCACTAAAACTAAACTACAATGGAAGGGTTTTTCCAAACCCTAACAAAAACTTGGCTCCAATAGAACTCCAAAGATATCAATCCAAAACATAATGAGAAAGTGAAGCACCACCCCTCCTTTTATTCTTCTTCGATGCCCCTTCTAGAAATTTCACCTTTGATTTAATCCTCATGACTCTTATTTCCCTTTTAATTTTCACTTAAAGATTAAAAGTCACTTTTACTAATGTTTAAGAAACTATCAATCGAAAAGTTACATTATTACCTTTTCACTTGAATGTCACTTTAAAAATATAACACCTCCTAGCTAAGTGACATCAAATAAAACCTCTTGACTCCCTTTTTCTTCATTGACAAGCCTCTGAAATCACCTCCAACTGCAGAACAGGGGAACCTGAAAAATGGGGACATTACAGTCCTCCCTTCCCAAAGATTGCTTGTCCTCAAGAAATTCCATCGCAACCTAACTCTCCATCAAATGAACCAGACTGAAACTAAAAATGATACCAGGGTCCCAAACTCACTTGGAATATGTGAACCATCCTCCATTCAGCTCATTGTCCGAAAAAGTACTAACATGAGAAGCCTCCTAGATATTATCGATAAGTATAGCAACTCAATACTGCAAAAACTCGATCAATCCCTCAAAGAACTTCTCTACTAGGGAACCAATCTCATGAAAGCAAAAGCTATCTCTCTCATCCGGGCTTGTTGTTGAACTGTCTAATGTTAAAATCCCAGGTTCCGAAGATAATATCATAAAGGAACCATCATGTTGATGTTGATATACTATGTTCATGATCGTCTGACCATTATTCCTGGTCTGCATCCTCCTGTCCTAGAACTCAAAGCTGAAATATCAATAAGGTTTGAACCTAATACCATGAATAGTAGTCTGCATAAGCATACAAGTGAAGTCACGACCTACAACTCCACTGCCATACTCGATCTCAAATATTGGAAGAGGAATTCTATCCCAATCACTGGAAATGACTATGGGATGCTCATGGACTCTGAACATCTATCCACTAGATAGATATGTCACCTTTTCTGCCCCATACTCTGAATAAATCACCGGGAAGTGTGTGAAGTGGTCAATCAATGCATACATATTATTTTCCCATTGTATCCTCAGTAAACTTGTGATGTAATATGTCAACATGCTCTCCCATTCTCACAAATGGTCAAATATTACATCAATCATTTGAGATGAGTGTGCTTCGACCTTCTCTGCTTCTAAGTCGTACACTCCTCCATATCCCCCCCTATATCGTCCATGAAGCCCCTCCATGCGAACCTCTCTCAGGCTTACCTGGATGATGTGAAACACGCTCTACTCATAGAACTGATCTACAAGGTGTTATCACAAGAATCCCCCTAACCACCTCTAATAATCCAGGTGATCATAAGCTACACAAACTCGATCAACTCCTTGGAAAACCACTCCTCCACATATCCAATCCTAAGCATCTCAAGAGTAAACTCCGAAAAGCGAAAAATGGCCATATCATATGTATCAGTTGTCGAGCTATCAAACACTGCAGTCCCAGGGTCCCAATATAATCTCTAAGAGGAACCATCATGCCAATGCTACACACCTCTAATCATAACTATCTGAAAACCATGCTCATATTGCACTATACTCTCCTGGACCCCCAAGATGAAATCCATGAAAGGATTGAACTCACTATCCTAGATCATGTCTCACCAAAGAATCACAGTGAATTCAAAACCTACCATCCTGTGGATAGACTCGATCTTGGGTATTGTGAGGGAAAATCTACCTCGCCATATAGAACAAGGCTCAACAACTCCTCTCACAACACAATGATCCATCCCAATCATTGACATGATCCCATTCATCATCCTCATCATCTGAAGTAGTCTATCACTCCGATGAATGATAGGATCCCACCACCACATTAGAATTCCATCACTCCCAATGCCTGCTGAAATATTTGTGAACTGATCCATAAAAATATAGATCTCCTCTTGTGTACTTTGTATGTTGATCACATGGTCCAAATGAAAGACCTTTGTCACGGACACAATGCCACCTATCTCATCCAACTGACTCAGGTGAGCCTCCCATGTCCTGATGTATATAGTGAGGGCATCAAATAACACCAATATATGCCTCTGCCACTACTTGCAAGATTGGAAAGTGACTAGTGTGTTGGTCAACCCCAAGGGCACGACCAAGAAATCATAAGGAAGTCTGTAAGAAGACCTGTGAGTATCTTTCTCCTTGGTCCTCATCTAGTGATATCCTAGCTGAAGATATGTTGCTCCCTGAGGCTCACCCATCCACTCACCGATTTTGGGTAACCTCAAATCAATGGTATGCTCGAGGACTCTATCAGGAGGTCTCCCTGGAATAAATTCCCCAAAACTCCAATGTATACTATTGTGTGCCAATGAATACCCCTACATATTGATTCCTATCATTGAATCATCATGTACCATCATGTATCCTATAGGTACTACTATATCCATCACTTTATTGATATTGCCTGAACCTGTATCCCAAATCATGCCCATGTTTTTCACATACCTGTCCACCTAACCCATAGATGCATATACTTCTTTGTGGCTGGTCCATAAGGAATGTGCTCAATTATATCCTGCGTAGGTAAGCCTTAAAGCTTTAGCAGGATTTTATTAAGAGGGGAATGGTTTGCAGTGAAGCTTTGTTTGTATTTTCTTCTAGTACTTTATTGTAATTACTCACAGAAATAACCTCACTTTAATTGATACGTATTGATTTCAATTCCAGTAAGGTTCAATGTTAATTGAAAAGGAATATAACCTTTGCACTATGCCGAAACAAGAAGATGGTCTTGGGATTATTGACATCTACACAGGTGTAACTCACAAATAGGTGATATGTCTTTTGTTATGTTTTGGCAAGGATTGAATCATTGTTGATAATGTTCTCATGAAACAAATATGGTGATTAAATGTCTTGAGGATTGTGGGAATGCTAGCACTGGTTGATCACCATGATTTGATCAATCCCTTTTAGGTCTAGCAGCATAAATAGGGAGTTGAACAAACATTCTCATAATCATAGAATCATTGATCAATTCAAACTTATGATGTACATTTACTCTATTCAAATAAAATTGGGCGTTATCTTTTTAACTACCTCTTGATTTGAATTAAGAAATACTTTTTTAGGGTTTCCTTTACTGTTTGTTGGAAAGTTTGCACATTGTCACCATTTTCATCTATATTTTTCCAACAGCTTTTGTTTTTGAGATTATGCTAAATTGGATTTTCTTGGTATAAAGTTAGTCTTTACTTACATCTGGCATTATGATTCTCTGTAGAAGTGGTGTGCTTTTTAATTAAAGTTGATCTATATATTTTTAAGCTATTTTGAAGTTGAGTCTAGCACAATGTTTGAATATGTTTTCCATTTGTAAAATTCTATTGTGAACCTTTTCCATGGTGCTGAAAAACAAAGGATTATCATGTATGTGGCTTCATATGTACCATTGCATCTATCTCAACCTTAGGCCCTTTGACTGCCAGCAAACTATACTATCATAACTCATTTTATGAAAGCTATATGAGAGCTATAGATGCAAAGAATACCATTACAATTTACATGGAAAATTTTACCTTGAAGCTCTTCCAAACAAACTTACAGACCAAGTGTTTTGTCAAAGTAGAACCTCGATAGTTAGAGTTTCTTTAAATTTCTAATAAAATCTGTAACATAAAATTAGTTTATTTTGACTAGTGAAGCGAGTATTTTGATTATGTATGTTTCAGGAGATAGGGTATATGTGTTTTGTATCAATTATAATTTTTCAGCAACGATTTTATTTAATAATCAACGATATTTTTATATTTTAAAATGTGGGTTGTTATAAATGGTATCAGAGCAAGGTTACAACGCTTGGGGCTATATGGGCTCGAAATTTGAAATATTTTGGATTTCTGAAAAAAAACTAACATTTTTTTTTTTTATCTAACCTTGTTTTTAACAGAGAAAGAAAAAGACAGGCTACACACATCATGGAAGATACACCACACATTCCAGATACTGAAACTCATGAGAGGAGAGAGACTCCTCCATATATGGTAGAGACTATGAGAAGTCTGGAAGTAGATAATGAGAAACTTATCAAAGCTCAATAAGAACAGAGGGAATTGAATTTCGTTATGTTACAAAGCTTGACTAAGATTCAAAAAAACACGCAACATGGTCAGATATCAAGTCACATGAGTAAAATTCCTTCAAGGAAGAGGTCTCTTAGCATAAAAAATCAGACCTCCAGTGATGATATGTAAAAAACAACATATTCTGCAATCCAGAATACAACTACTTCTAATGAATCCATTAGTAATGGTTCCAAACCTTCTTCTAGACACAAGATGAAGAAGAATTTTTTCAAAGACTACTTACAGGGGGAGTTTAGGAAGATAAAACCACCTACCTTTAATAATGAGGTGAAGTCCGGTGAGGAAGCTGAGGCATGGATTCTTGGTATGAGAAAGTATTTCCAGGTGCATGATTACTCTGACAACATGAAAGCTAGAGTGGCTATTTACAACTTGAATGACAGAGCATCTATATGGTGGGAGGATCTCAAAAATGTAAAGAAGATTAGTGAAAATAAAACCACTTGGAAACTATTTAAAAATTGATTTCATTAGAAGTATTTATCTGAGAGGTATTATGATGGAAAAATCAAGGAATTTCATGAATAAAATTGGGTCAATTAACTATGGATGTTGTTGACGATTAAAATCGCAACGAGTTTTTTTTGCCCGCAAAGTATTGCTAAAGCCTATTATTATAAGCTAACAATATAAATAATACTAGTAGGTGGGACCCCCTTTCATATTGGGATATAATATCCAGTTCTTATTTGATGTTTGTGCCACTGTTCGACACTGCTACATGGTTGATGAGATATTGTTTTTATTGGCGATGGTTAGGGCTTATTATGTTTTGGTTCTAACTGCAACAATTGGATAATGGATAAGGCATGTTATGTGTTTTTTTTACTACTCTAGACCCAAATTTTATGTTATAATGACCTATGTTATCCATTGTTATCATTGTTGTATGTTCTTGGATCCATTACTGGGACACATGCACAATAGACATGTTAATAATAATATATAAGAGCAGTGGGAAAGAAATAAAACCAATGTAACAAAACGCAAAAGGAATTAAACTATGCTAATATACTACTCTACATGCATTGAATTTGAAATGATCATAGTTAATCCTAGCTAACAAGTTAATAGCTATGCGATTTGATTGAGTTATATGAAACATGGTTGAATTGTGTTATGGCATAAGTTGGAAATGGATAAATGTGATATGGGTCATGCTATTGGAAATTAGTGGGTGATGGTTTCGATACATGGTTTAATTGAATGAGTTAATGGGAAGCTGGCTGGTGTGTACTAAGGAATTAATTGACTGGGGGTGGAGGTGACGTGCATTTACTGCACGTCACCCTTACTCCTTCCACTGGCCGCCACCCTAGTCGAGCTAGTGTTCAACTGTGTCTATTGTGGTTAGGCTCTGACTTTCAAGCAGAGGAAGAACCGCTTGGCCAACTCACGTTTTTAAGGTGCTCTTGGTTACAAGTATGTCTTTTTTCCATCCATGAATTTTCTCTAGTTATGAAATAGATAGTGGCTTAGTATGTATGGGTTTGTGCTTTCCTTAAGTCTGGAAACTGTGTAAATTGGTGATATTGTTTTGAAATGGATGATTGGTGTGGGTTTCATTGCAATAATGATTAGAGTCACAGTTTTATTGATCATTATGGGTGTTAGAAACCATGACGACCCTCTATCATCCTTGTTGGTCTTGGTTAAAGGTTTTTTATTCAGTCTAAATTGGTTGGTCGTATCCATTCTTTCTTATCACCTTAACCTCTCATTTGTTGTTAAGGGGTTTACTAGGTTTGAAACGCCTTGTGTCACTACGCATTGTATGAGTTCGCTCATGTTACTAATGTTGCACAGTGGTTTGTGATGGATGTTTTTCCAATGGGATTGCTTAAGGTGACTGTTATTTCTTGACCCTATCCTACCTCAGCATTCTTGATTTGATTGGGAAAGCCCCAAGGGTTATACCCTATATGTTCTAAGTGTTGTTACAGAACCAGAATGAAGCCTTGCTCCTCTGTTCATAGTCTCTCCTATCACGGGAATTATCACCCTGTCTGCGAAATTAATTGTGGTATACCTTGTGTGTGCAGCATTGGTCTCATAGGTTATCACCCGATAATGGGAGTCAAATCCATGTCTCCCTGTGTTGGTCCACAAAGAAAACCCTTGTTTTCTCAAGCCCAGGTTTTGATAGAGGAAACTGTCATGGTCGTCGAGCTAACAAGTTAATAGATATGCGATTTGATTGAGTTGTATGAAACATGGTTGACTTATGTTATGCCATAAGTTGGAAATGGATAAATGTGATATGGGTCGTGCTATTGGAAATTAGTGGGTGATGGTTTCGATACATGGTTTAATTGAATGAGTTAATGGGAACCTCGCTGGCGTGCACTAAAGAATTAATTGACTAGGGGTAGAGGCAACGTGCATTTACTGCATGTCACACTTACTCCTTCCACTGGTTGCCACCCTAGTCATGCTATTATTCAACTGTGTGTGTTGTGGTTAGGCTCTGACTTTCAAGCAGAGGAAAAATTGCTCAACCAACTCGCGTTTTTAAGGTGCTCTTGGTTACAAGCATGTCTTTTTTCCATCCATGAATTTTCTTTGGTTATGAAATAGATAGTGGCTCAGTATGTATGGGTTTGTGCTTTCCTTAAGTGTGGAAACTGTGTAAATTGGTGATATTTTTTTAAATGGATGATTGGTGTGGATTTCATTGCAGTAATGATTAGAGTCACAGTTTTATTGATCATGATGACCCTCTGTCATCCTTGTTGGTCTTGGTTGGTCTTGGTTAAACGTTTTTTATTCATTCCAAATTGGTTGGCCATCTCCACGCTTTCTTATCACCTTACCCTCTCATTTGTTGTTAAGGGGTTTACTGGGTTTGAAACGCCTTGTGTCACTACGCATTGTATGAGTTTGCTCATGTTACTAACATTGTGCAGTGGGTTGTGATGGATGTTTTTCCAAAGGGCTTGCTTAAGGTGATTGTTATTTCTCAGCCCTGTCCTAAGCATTCTTGGGTTGATTGGGAAAGCCACGAGGGTTATACCTTGTGTGTTCTAAGTGTTGTTACAGAACCAAAATAAAGCCTTGCTCCTTTGTTCATAGTCTCCCCTATCATGGGAATTATCACCCTCTCTGCGAAATTAATTGTGGTATACCTTGTGTGTGTACCATTGGTCTCAGACGTTCTCACCCGATGATGGGAGTTGACTCCATGTCTCCCTGTGTTGGTCCACAGAGAAAACCCTTGTTTTCTCAAGCCTGGGTTTTGATAGAGGAAACCGTTATGGTTGTCGGGTATACTGTTGGTTGTTATGAATTGTTGGTGTATTGTCGACAGTGTTCAATTTTGGGCTCATCTCTGTTGATTATGTTGATACTGGTGTTGGTTTTGGCATTTAGTCATTACATTGGTTATTATGACAATCAAATTAATAAAATCGACATGGTAATTGGTTGATTGGAGAATTGGTTTGAATGCACAGTCGTTGTCTCTTACATTACAATTGTTGAATTGTTAACCCATCATTAGTTTACAATTGATTAATGCACAGAGATGCTTCATGCGTGATGCGTGGGTATGTGTGGCGTTCCTACAACATGTTAAGATGAGTTAATGATTTTTGTGACTATGTGTTTTAAATTTCCGAATGGAGTATTGCAATCGTGGTAATCATGGCATGGCCATCCCCTGTATATGTTATGGAGATTATTGATTGCGCCATCAGAGAGGGTCACGAGATTTTAAACCATATGGTCTTGTTAAATTGATCAACTTGTGAGGTGAAATCGCGCATGTTGTTCTTGCCTCGTTGTATTGAATTGATATCCCATCTTTGTGGATGTTAGATTCAAAGTGATTGAACCTGTGTAGTCACGGAAGTGCTCTTGAGTTTTTTTCAAATGTCTATGTATTCCAAAGCATAGTATGTGTTGAATGGTGATTGTTGACTATGAGTTTAAATGGCAAGTCAAGTTCTTTGTATTTAAAATATTGATGGTTGTTTTTGGTTGTTCATTGTGTATTGATGAATATCATGTTTCCTAGCAGAGATAAGCACAGGATCTGTGACAGTATAATTTCATTAAAATCTAATTATTAAATGAATTAGAGGACGAGATCGGGCACGATTTTTGTGTCTATATTTGATGATTGAAATAATTCGTGGGCAGTGGTTGATAAGTTGGCGTTGAACAGAGTGGAAATAATTGACTGTGTATTCATTTGGGAATTATTTTAAAATATTACATGGATAAGTGAAAAGAAACAGAGCTCCCCTACAGGTTGTTGTGGAATGCATATTGTCTTGTCTGATGACACTGTGTAAAATATTTGATTACAAACAGTGAGCAAGTTAATGCACAGAATTGTTTAAATTGTACGCAGTAGTTGTTTTTTTTGGTCACAGTAGTCATTTGGTGGGTGTTATTCCCTTTTATAGAATGTTTTTATGGATTACTTAATTAATTTTATGAACATTATCCACTCTCTTTCCCTATCATTATTTCTCTTTTCACTAATTACATCCCCATCTCCTTCCCACATTCATTTTTCACTCCCTGTTCTAAAATTTAATTACAATCAAGAAGAATTATGTATTGAAGAAGTTTGAAGTCGCATTTTCTTGGTTGGATCACAGTGATATTTTATTTGTTTTTCATTACAGTTGATTGTTGTTGTATTTGAGAAGTAACCATGTTTCTTTTCCCCCTCATTTTATCATTTTTCACTCAATACAAACCCCCCATATATCCCATAATCTTTGTTCACCCCCTGCTCATTGATGACAGTTAAACAATTTGTATGGATTGAATTGCATGAATCTTATGTATTGTTGAACCAAAATCTATTTCATATTTTTTTAAGAGTTGTCATGTATGGTTGTTAAAAGGACTATTTCATAATTAATCATGCATGCAGCAATTAGTTTTTTTAGCTGAGGTAGCCATGGCATAGGCAATCGAGGGAGAGGTAATTGGAACAGAGTCCCAAGAAGGCCAAGATTCTCCATACACTTTGACGTTGATTCGCAAGAGTTAGGTCAGTTGTTTCAATCCAGATTTTTCAATTTGATTGGGCAAGGAGTGGTCCAACCTAGGCCTGAAAGGCCTCTCTTCCAAGATCCACAAGCCCCTGGTATTCCCATGCCCCCTCATGTCTCATTGCAACCTGAAGTTCCCAAAAATGACGGATGGAAAGAGATTGTCCATCTGACAGTCTCCCAACATTGTGGCTGGCCCAATTTGTCCTTACCTGCTCCCCCGCTTAACAATCAAATTGTCCAAGCTGCCCCTGCCCACTCACCAGTGCAGTCCTCCCATGCTATAAAGAGATTGAAAACCGAGGCCCACCATGCCCTTGACAAAGGAAAAGCCATTGTTTCCCCTTCCTCACCTTCCAATGGTTCTAATAAATCTGTGTCTTCCCGGATGCATTTGAGGGATGATTGTTCTCACGTGATTAGCGAGATTAGGCCTAAAGGCTCAGCGCAACAAAAGGAAAATTCAGGGAAATCAAAGGGTGACAACAACAATCAAGGAAAGATTGCATCTCAGAGTGGAACATATGGATTTTGAGTTTTTATTTTATTTATTATTGATGACAGTTGACTTCAGAAGTTTTGGAAAACATGTTTTGTTTTGAATATATGAGTAATGCATTTTTTAAAATAATATCAAATGTCAACGAGATAAATTGTCAAACATGCATGTGATGATGGGAGTCACAAGGAGAGATGTTTTTGTTTAATTAACTAGTTATGCTATAATTGTTAAGAGATAAATGGGAGTCACAAGGGGTCCCACCTACTAGTTATTATTTAATTATAACCCTTATTATGATTTACTACTTTTCCCCCTAACTAAAAAGTTGGTTGAGTTTTTAGTTAACTTAACTAATGAGGTATTTCAACTACTTCAACCAATTTTAATTTGCTTAAAGGAAAAAGGAAAGGGAGGAACAAGATGAGGATAGAAGGAGAAGCATACTAAGGTTTTCTCTTTGAGTTTATGTTGAGATAGTATAGTTATCATTCATTCCTTAATTTATCACAAGCTTAATTCTTTTTTATGATAGCAGGGTATTATTGTAGACAGCAAGATTCAGGGCTGAATTACATCATTCAGACACTTGTTTTTCAGAGGTGTTGATCTATCTTTGATAGTCTGTGTGGACTTGTTTGTTTGTGAATTAGTTTTCATGACTGACAAAGGCTATTGTGCAGAGTTGAGTGGGAAGCAATCTATGGCAAGTTGATCCAACTTTTAGAGTTCAGTTTTTTTATTTCTTTTAGAGGTCCTTTTGTATGTTCCATCGGGGATGTCTAAGTTTGACTTTGGTCCAAAATTTTTGCATGAAATTTTGTAAAGAGAATGACTCTTTGGTGAATTGGAATGAAATAAAGGATTTTTTTATGTCTCATCTGTCTTGATTATCATCTTGGTGTCTTTACTTTTGTCTCTACATTTACTTCAACAACTATTATATTCAGAAAATCACATTAAAATGAATTTTCCAACAAGCTTTTATTTGTGAAAAAGACTAGCCTAAGCACTTGTAATCAATACTTGTGAGTTAGGATTTTATTTTTGATGGTTGTAAACATAGGGTGATATTCCCATCTATTTTTATTTAGCCAAGCGAAATCTGAAAATGCTTGAGTAAGATCATTCCATATCTTTTCATCAACATTTATTTGGCGACCATAATGGGGAGATCTTCGATATCTCTCTGGTTAATTTTTATACTCGATTTGCATCGATACATCTATTTTCTGATATTTGATTCTTTGGTTGTTTTATTTCTTAATGATTGTACCTATTACAAGGCAGCCCAATATTGATCTCGGTCTTCAAGATCATACCAGCATTGCTTTGAATCAATTTAACACCATTTTAGACACTATCAATACCCTTGTTGAGCTTAATCATTCATGAGCAGCAATCGAACAAGATATTAGTGCTCAAGAACGATTGAAATCTAGATGTAGACAGCCTAGAAATCAGCAATAACCTTCTTGTTTCTTCAGTTTTGGCCTTTCTTTCATGTCCTTAGATTCTCGTTCTTCTAGATGAAGAAGAGGCTTATCACCTGAAATTAATCCTATTGTTGAAATAGGAAGAAGGAACGTTGTGTTATCCGCCCAACAAAGTGGTATAAGGAGGACTTTGTCTGATTCATCCAGTTCGTCTTTCTTTCCCTCATATATCATCCACAAGATGGCATCCAGTGGTGGTTCCGGTGGCACTGGAAATGATACCTATTCTCAGTCTTCATCTTCGTCAGTGATTGGTAGCTTATATAGCCACCATATCCATGTCCAATCTACCACAAATCCCACCAAAGTTATTAAAAAATATGGGCTTTTTCAGTTTGAAGAAGATGCCACAACCACACCGTGGCATGTGTCCTCTCCTCTTAACTTAGCACCTACTACTCGTCCACTTCCTAAGTTCAAGGAGGATCTTCCTAATTTCTCGAGAAATAACATTGTCACTACAAACGAACATCTGGTGGCATTTTCTAATGCTAGTCACAATATAGGGGCCAACAACAATGATACTTGCATGTGCTTATTCGTTAATTCCTTGGAAGGAAAGGTTGTGGCGGATTTCTTTGACCTTCCTCCTAAGATTTTGTCTACTTGGGAGGAGTTAATCTATTGGTTTAGATCCACTTATGAGAAATCTAAAAGCCCAACTAAGAAGTTACGGGAATATAACGTCACCTATAAGGATGGTGAGACCATCAAGTCCTTCAACTTGCGTTTCACTAAGCTACATAATCAAATCCCCGAACTCATTCAACCTCGGAACCAAGCCGATTTCATGCATTACTACAATGCATTACCTTCCCCCTACCATCATAGGCTTGAGGAAAAATCCATTGATAATCTCAGTTCCACTCTACATACTTGTTTAGAGTATGAAGAACAACTTTAAATAACATGTCTTCCCTAGGGAGAATCAGTTAGATAGACAAACATGTATGCCCTCTTACAGCTAGTACAAGATATGAACAATCGTATGATAGCATTCGAGCGAAAGGGGATTGTCTCACCTCTCACCCTTGGAGCATCATCCTCTTCTGCACCCCCCTTTAGAAGTCCAATTGAGAATAATTTTCAGCCTAAAGCCAGCTTGCCTCGAGGTTGGTGTAACTTGTCCAAGGAACACCACGAGGAAGCCACATGTGAGGTAAGGAAGAGTTCCAGAGATAAGATATTTGGTAAAAGACCAGAAAATGCTATTGTTGTCCTAGATTTTGCAGAGCCAGAAGATGTCATGATCATCAATACTAGGAACAAATCCTATGCTCCCAAAGGAAAATTTGATCCTCCCCGCAATTCGTCTAACCTGAGATCATCCTCACCCATTGCTAATGTTGAGGTTTCTAAGGTTCCTGACAGTTAAGGAATAACGCCCCATCTCCCCTCTTCCAAGTACAATATCTTGAATCAGTTGGCCAACATCAAAGAAGATGCAACCCTTCTATACATGGTTGTCCTCCCTGAACAACAGATGCATCTAAAACAATTCATGGAAGGAAAAGATTATGTGGTAGAAAATATTTCTGAAGAGGTAAACGAAAAGGATTCATTTGTAAATAAAGTAGGTGCACATGACTTTAGATACCCTGTAAAAAATCCCCCTTTTTTATATTTCTGTAAAAATTATGGATAAGATCGCCCATTGTTTCATCATTGATGGCGGTTTGGGCCCAAGTGTGATGTAAAAAATTATTATGGAAGAGATAGTCTTGTCTTGTACAAATGAAAATGTTGGAAGCATGCTCTCCTATAATAGTATACAAAAAAAAAACATAGGTGAGATTAAAGATGTGACCTTAGTTTTTTTCACACACCCTGAAATAAGGACAACCCTTAGTATTCAGGTAATCGATATGCCTGTAAGCTATTACTCAATTATCTTGGGAAGATATTGGCAAGCCATAACAGGTGGATACCTCTCACTCGATGGGACACATTTATTCATGCCTCGGAATGGTAAGAACATTATAGTCCTTAGAGAGGGAAGGATTTCACCCTACATAGAGAGTGTTCCACAACCTATTGTAAACTATATCGAGGAGGACCTAGGAGTATATTCCATCTTTGCTGAGGAGGATAATATTCCTTTGAAAAAAATCGATTTAGATGATGATATGTGGCACATGCACTTTGATGGTTCATGCTCTAATGAAGGTAATGGGGTTGGCATTATCTTGGTTTCCCCTGTAGGGAAAATTCATAATTTGTCTTACAGGTTGGATTTTTCTTGTACGAACAATGTCACTGAATTCAAAGCTCTATTATTAGGCATTGAAAATGCCTATAATCTTGGTTGTGGTCACCTTTCAATTTTTGGAGTTTCTGAGCTTGTTGTGAACCTGGTACGCAAAATGTACTCTCCTAGCGACAAGATGATGAAATGATACACTCAAATTGTTTGGGAACTTATCTCGAACCTTTTATCTTTCAACAACACCCATGTTAAGATGGAGTTGAATTCAATCGCCGATAGGTTAGTTGTCTTTGCAGCTTCTCCTAACCAGCAACCTTTGCCTCACAGACCTGATTGTTCTTTTGAATCTCTATATCGTCCACATATCCCTAGCAACGTAGAATCTTGGCAGGCCCTCCCTAACGATGAGATTGTTTGTGATTTCATTCAAGATGAGCCTCTTAAGCCCAAGGGAATGACATCCATAGAAGACAACAAGATTATTAAAGGTTTGACTCCTCTTGTGGGTTTACTTTCATTGAGTGATGTAGCAAATAAAGAAAAATAGAAAGAAGAGGAGTCACGAAGGAAGGTGGGTGAAACCATCTCCTTGAACATTGGGGCACTGGAATTTTCAAAGAATGTTAAAATAAGTACCCAATGTTCTAATAAAAAAGAAATGAGGTTTTCCAAGCCACTTGGTGGATTTCAAGATGTTTTTGCTTGGTCTTATGAGGATCTTCGTGGTTTTGATCTTGGTTTTACACAAAATGCTATCCCCATCAAGGAAGGCATGAAACCAGCTAAGAAAAAACAAAGACCTATCAACTCTGCATTTAAAGCAACTTTTCAAAGAGAGTTGGAAAATTTCTTAAGGGATGGAATTATTTGTCTAGTCTACCCTGAATGGGTTTCCAATTGGGTACATGTTTTGAAGACCACTGATCATATTAGAACCTGCATTAATTTCTGCACTTTCAGTCAGGCTATTATGAGAAATCCCTTTCCTCCTCTCAATATGGAAATGTTTTTGCAGCAAGTTGTAAGGTCACAGACGAGGCCCTTACTTGACAATTTTTTGGGTTACAGTAAAATCAAGAGAAAGGGGGCAGTTGTTCGCAAAACCACTCTTATCACTAATTGGGGTACCATGACTTATAAATGCCCATTTTTTGGCTTACCTAATGCAAGTACCGCTTTTAAAATACATATACACACAACTCTTGATGAATTGATCATTTTCCATATCTACCTTGATGATCTAATCATATACGTTAAGGGGTTGATAATTACCTCAAAGTTCCAAGTGTTATTTCTGGATCCTTTCATAATTTCTTTTGTCATGGATACTAACTCTTACATTCTAAAGGAATTACAGGAGAAATCGTTTTCCTACAACATTAATGGTTCTCACTTGAAACATTACGAGGGACCAACATGAAAGGTTCTAACGTTGTTTGGATTTTCTGTATACTAGTAGTCAAGCTCTGCTTTTCAGTTTTTCGTTTTTTTCTTTTCTGCTTTACAGTAGTTTGACTTCTGCTTTCTGTTTTAAAAATTTCCTACTTCTTTTGTGTTTCTGTCATTTTATTGCTGTTGTTTTAAACTTGCAATTTTACTTCTATCATGTTTTTGTTTCCTACCATCTTTTAGTTAATTTGGTCAAAATAAGGTTTTGGATCAGTTCTGCCACAACGACACTCCTGCAAAGCATTGTTAGTCAATAACAATCAAGATTACATAGTTGTTATGATGTTCCCCTGAAAGCACCCTTGAATTTGTTATCTACATCCACTGATGTCTAAAAAAAAAAAAATGGGTTATCTCCCACTTCTGATTTCCTTTTCTTCATCCATTTGAGAATTTAAGAGAGCAAATCCATAAATTTTCTCCTTGAAGTAAAGAGAAAATTCCAGTTGAATGATTATGCATACAAGGATAAATCCCCTCATACTTAACACTTTTCATGAGCTATTCCCAAATTCTCGGTCATCTTTCCATTATATCCACTCACTTCCCCCTGTTGCATAATCTTCTTAGCTATATCTTCTTGACCTGTTGTTCTTGGTCTGCGAAACCGTGAGTTTTGAGTTCTAAATTTGTTGAAAACAAATTTCCCTGTGGATTAGCCAGTTTGTTGACGATTAAAATCACAACGATTTTTTTTTTCCCGCAAAGTGTTGCTAAATCCTATTATTATAAGCTAACAATATAAATAATACTAGTAGGTGGGACCCCCTTTTAGATTGGGAGATAATATCTGGTTCTTATTTGATGTTTGTGCCACTGTTCGACACTGCTACATGGTTGATGAGATATTGTTTTTATTGGTGATGGTTAGGGATTATTATGTGTTGGCTCTAATTGCGACGATTGGATGATGGATACGGCATGTTATGTGTTTTTTCTATTGCTCTAGGCCCAAATTTTATGTTACAATGACCTATGTTATCCATTGTTATCATTGTTGTCTATTCTTGGATTCATTACTGGGACACCTATATAAGAGACATGTTAATAATAATATATAAGAGTAGTGGGAAAGAAATAAAAGCAATGTAACAAAACGAAAAAGGAATGAATTAAACTATGCTAATATACTATTATACATGCATTGAAATTGAAATGATCATAGTTAATCCTAGATAACAAGTTAATAGCTAAGCGACTTGATTGAGTTATATGAAACATGGTTGAATTATGTTATGGCATAAGTTGGAAATGGATAAATGTGATATGGGTTGCACTATTGGAAATTAGTGGGTGATGGTTTCGATACATGGTTTAATTGAATGAGTTAATGGGAAGTTGGCTGGCGTGTACTAAGGAATTAATTGACTGGGAGTGGAGGCGACATGAATTTACTGCACGTCACCCTTACTCCTCCCACTAGCCTCCACCCTAGTCGGGCTATTTTTCAACTGTGTCTGTTGTGTTTAGTCTCTGAATTTCAAGCAGAGGAAGAACCGCTTGGCCAACTCGTGTTTTTAAGGTGCTCTTGGTTACAGGTATATCGTTTTTCCATTCATGAATTTGCTATGGTTATGAAATAGATAATGGCTCGATATGTATTTGTTTGTGCTTTCCTTAAGTCTGGCAACTGTGTAAATTGGTGATATTTTTCTGAAATGGATGGTTGGTGTGGGTTTCGTTGCAATAATTATTAGAGACATAGTTTTATTAATCATCTGGGTGTTACAAACCATGACCTCCCTCTGTCATCTTTGTTGGTCTTGGTTAAAGGTTTTTTATTCAGTCCAAATTGGTTGGTTGTCTCCACGCTTTCTTATCACCTTACCCTCTTGTTTGTTGTTATGGGGTTTACTGGGTTTGAAACACCTTGAGTCACTGCGCATTGTATGAGTTTGCTCATGTTACTAACATTGCGCAATGAGTTGTGATGGTTGTTTTTCCAAAGGGATTGCTTAAGGTGACTGTTATTTCTTGGCCCTGTCTTATCTCAGCATTCTCGAGTTGATTGGGAAAGCCACAAGGGTTATACCCTACATGTTCTAAGTGTTGTTACAGAACTGGAATGAAGCCTTGCTCCTCTATTCATAGTCTCTCCTATCACGGGAATTATCACCTTGTCTGCAAAATTAATTGTGGTATACCCTGTGTGTGCACCATTGGTCTCAAAGGTTCTCACCCGATGATGGGAGTCAACTCCATGTCACCCTGTGTTGGTCCACAGATAAAACCCTTGTTTTCTCAAGCCCGGGTTTTGATAGAGGAAACCGTTATGGACGTCAGATATATTGTTGGTTGTTATGAGTTGTTGGTGTATTGTTGACAATGTTTGATTTTAGGCTCGTCTATGTTGATTATGTTGATAGTGGTGTTGGTTTTGGTATTTATTCATTACATTGGTTATTATGACAATCAAATTGATAAACTTAGCATGGTAATTGGTTGATTGGAGAATTGGTTTGAATGCACAGTCGTTGTCTCTTGCATTACAATTGTTGAATTGCTAACGCAACAATAGTTTACAATTGATTAATGCACAAAGATGGAAAGAGATTCTCAAGAAGGCCAAGAAGGCCCAAGAAGGCCAAGATTCTCCATATAGATCCCCAAGAAGGCCAAGATTCTCCATACACTTTGACATTGATTCACAAGAGTTAGGCCAGTTGTTTTAGGCCAAATTTTTCAATTGGATTGGGCAAGGAGTGGTCCAACCTAGACATGAAAGGCCTCCCTTCAAATATCCACAAGCCTCTGGTATTCTCGTGCCCCCTCATGTCTCATTGCAACCCAAAGTTCCCGAAAATGATGGATGGAAAGAGATTGTCCATTCGGTAGTCTCCCAACATCGTGGCTGACCCAATTTGTCCTTACCTGCTCCCCCGCTTAACAATCAAATTTTCCAAGATACCTCTGCCCACTCACCAGTGCATTCCTCCCATGCTAGTAAGAGATTGAAAACTGAGGCCCAGCATTCCCTTGACAAAGGAAAATCCACGGCTTCCCCTTCCTCACCTTCCAATGGTTCTGATAAATCTGTGTCTTCCCGGATGCATTTAAGGGATGATTTTTCTCACGTGATCAGCGAGATTAGGCCTAAAGGCTCAGTGCAACCAAAGGAAAATTCATGGAAATCAAAGGGTGACGATAGCAATCAAGGAAATATTGCATCTTAGAGTGGAAAATATGGATTTTGAGTTTTTATTTTATTTATTATTGATGACAGTTGACTTCAGAAGTTTTGGACAACATGTATTGTTTTAGATATATGAGTAATGCATTCTTGAAAATAATATCAAATATCAATGAAATAAATTGTCAAACATGCATGTGATGATGGGAGTCACAAGGAGAGGTGTTTTTGTTTAATTAACTAGTTATGCTATAATTGTTAAGAGCTAAATGAGAGTAACAAGGGGTCCCACCTACTAGTTATTATTTAATTATAACCCTTATTATGATTTATTACTTTTCCCTCTAACTAAAAATTTGGTTGAGTTTTTAGTTAACTTAACTAATGAGGTAGTTCAACTACTTCAACCAATTCTAATTTTCTTAAAGGCAAAAGGAAAGGGAGGAACAAGAAGAGGATAGAAGGAGAAGCATACTAAGGTTTGATCTTTGAGTTTATGTTGAGATATTTCAGTTTTCATTCATTCCTTAATTTATCACAAGCCTAATTATTTTTTATGATAGCAGGGTCTTATTGTAGACAACAATATTCAGGGTTGAATTACATCATTCAGACACTTGCTTTTTAGAGGTGTTGATCTATGTGTGATAGTCTGTGTAGACTTGTTTGTTTGTGAATTAGTTTTCATGACTGACAAAGGCTATTGTGTAGAGTCGAGCGGGAAACAATATGTGGCAATTTGATCCATCTTTTAGAGTTTAGTTTTTTATTTTCTATCAGGGGTCCTTTTGTATGTTCCATCGGGGATGTCTAAGTTTGACTTTGGTCTCAAATTTATGCATGAAATTTTGTAAAAAGAATGACTCTTTGGTGAATTGGAATGAAATAAAGGATTGTTTTATGTCTTATATGTCTTTATTATCATCTTGGTGTCTTTATTTCTGTCTCTACATTTACTTCAACAACTATTATATTCGGAAAATCACATTAAAATGAATTTTCCAGTAAGCTTTTATTTGTGAAAAAGACTAGCCTAAGCACTTGTAATCAATACTTGTGAGTTAGGATTTTAATTTTGATGGCTATAAACATAGGGTGATATTCCCCTCTATTTTTCTTTAGCCAAGCAAAATTTGAAAATGCTTGAGTAAGATCATTCCATATATTTTCCTCAACAATGACTATGCAAGAAAAACTCTTGGAACTACTAAGGCATTTTCCATATATCAAGATGAAAAAGTAAAGATTCACCATTTCCTTAGTGGGTTTCCTCAATCACACAGAGACAAGATTGAGTTTGATGAGCCTAATACTCTTGATGATACAATAAGAAAGGGTAATTATTGTTATGAGCAGAGCAAGAAAAAACTAGAATTCAACAAGATGTGGAAGGAAAAGAAAAAGGAAAATTTTGAGCAGAGGAAGAAAGGATTTAAACCTTCGTAGTTTAAGAATAAATCAAGATGTTTTAAACCAAACCATCCAACATGAAGCAATGTTCACCGGAATTTTCCATCTCAAAGTGGGAACAAACCAACAAAGTCAGCATCAGGAAAGCCAAGGGAGCCTTGGAAAGGGCCTCTCAAGCATTTGGGATGTGGGGAAGAGCATATGCTCGAGGAATGTCCTCATTGGTAGGAAAATAATAAGACCACCTATACTATACAAGAATTTGCAACGGTGAATGATGTATCCAAGACTAACACTAGGCTTCAGTGGTGGAAGTTCATGTTAAGATTGTTAAGAAATCTATTTCTATTCTAATTGATCATAGATCTATTCATAGCTACATTGCACCTAAGATTGTTGATACATGTATCCTTCATAAAAGAAAAAAGAAGAAAGCTTGGTTAGTTCATTTGGATACAGGACTAAACAGAAAGGTTAGTGAATTGATAGAAGATTACCCAATGGAAATGAATGGACTACTTACAAGGGTGAATTTGAATCTTTTACCCTTGGGTTCGTATGATGCCTTAATTGGCATGGATTGGCTAACAACACATAAAGTAAAGTTTGGTTTCTACAATAAGACCTTTGATTACATAGATGATGAAGGGAATCCAAGTTTGGTGAAAGACACTTTGAGAACCATTTCTATTAGATAGATTCCAGCCTTACAGTTAAAAAGGAGTGCCAGAAAAGGTTTCCAATTATATTCAGTTCATGTATTAGAGTCAACAAAAAACAAAGAGTCAAATATTGAATATTATCCAAGACTCCAAGAATTTAAGGATGTATTTCCAGAAGAGATACCAGGTATACCTCCTAAAAGAGATATTGATTTCTCAATTGATCTCATGTCTGGTTTTGCACCTATATCAAGAGATCTATATCGAATGAGTACACCTGAACTGATGGAACTAAAGATGCAAATGAAGGATTTGTTATACAAAGGGTATATCATACCAAGTGTGTCTCCTTAGGGAGCACCTGTATTTTTTGTGAAGAAGAAATATGGTATCCTTAAGTCATGCATTGACTACAAACAATTGAACAAAGTAACAATGAAAAACAAGTACCCTTTACCCTGAATTGATGATTTGTTTGATCAAGTACAAGGAAAAAAATTGGTTTCAAAGGTTGAATTGAGATTAGGGTATCATCAAGTCGGAATTAAAGATGTGGATATTCATAAAACAACTTTCAGAACAAGGTACGATCGTTGTGAATTCACATTGGTACCATTTGGACTTAACAATGCACGGGCTACCTTCATGTGTCTCATGAATAATGTCTTCAAAAAATATTTGGATAAGTTTGTATTGGTATTTATTGATGATATCTTCATCTACTCTAAATTAGAAGAAGAACATGAGAAGTATCTCAGATTGGTTCTAAAGACACTAAGAGAACATTAGTTGTATGCCAATTTTAGTAAATGTGATTTCTATCATATGTAGATATAGTATTTGGGACACATCATATTAGAATAAGGAATATCAATTGATCCAAAAAAGATCAAGGCTATTATGAATTGGCCCACTCTAAATAATGTGATAGATATAAGGTCATTTATGGGACTATTGGGATACTACAAAAGATTCATAGAGGGGTTTTCAAAAATTGTCCATCCCATAACTTTTTTGCAAAAGAAAGGAGTAAAGTTTGTGTGGTATACCAAATGTGAAGAAAGCTTTCAACAGTTGAAGCATATTCTAACCAATGCACCGATACTAAATATTGTTGACCCAACCAAAGACTTCACAGTGTGTACAAATGCATGTAAAAAAGGAATGAGTGGAGTTCTTATGCAAGATAATCACGTGGTAAGTTATGAATATAGGAAATTGAAGGAGAATGGAAGGAACTACGTTACCCATGACTTGGAATGTGCAACCCTAATACATGCACTGAAAATGTGGTGATACTACTTGATGGGTAGAAAATTTGTATTGTTGACAGACTGCAGTGGATTAAAATATCTTTTTGATTATCCTCACTTGAATGATAGACAAGCAATATGGTTAGCATTCAACGGTGAGTATGATTTTGAAATCAGACACATAAAGGGAAAAGAGAACGAGGTAGCATATGCAATTAGTAGAAGTTTGTCAGCTATACACTTGGAAGCTATCATCAATTGTGAATCTAATATAAATTCCAAGACAAAAGAGGCCTTGGATAAGGATGCATAGTTTCTACAAGAAAAGGAAGGCCTACAACAAGAGCCACCAAACCAAAAATTTGATGGCTGTCAGATAACTAAAGAATGATTGATTATCTATAAGGATATATTGTACATCCCTGATGCAGCAGAGTCAAAAATACTTATGTTTGATGAAATGCACAAGAAACCTTACTCATGACATCCAGGTTATCAGAAAATGATTAATACGGTAAGGAAATAGTACTTTTGGCCTGGAATGAAAAATTAAATTGCTAACTATAATGCAAGATGCTTGGAATGACACTAGGTTAAAACAAAACAAAAACATCCAACAAGCTTGTTGCAACCTTTACCCATTCTTGAATGGAAATGGGAAGTGATCAGCATGGAATTTATCACAGGATTGTTGAAAACAGTGAAACAACATGATGCCATCATGGTTGTAGTGGACAAATTGAGCAAGGTTGCTCACTTTATTCCTACAAATTCCACGTTCAAAGAAATCAATGTTGCATATATTTTCATGAAATAAATCTTCAAACTGCATGGAATACCTACCACAATCATATATGACAGAGTTTCAAAGTTTACATCAAGGTTTTGGAAAGGCCTATTCGAAGGCTTGGGCACACAGTTAAATTTTAGCACTGTCTATCATCCACAGTCATATGGGAAAACATAAAGGAAAAACCAAATAATGGAAGACATGCTTCACATATACATCATGAATAGACCAATTAAATGGGAGGAGTACCTGCATTTGGTCGATTTTTCCTATAATAATGCTTACCAAACATATTTAAAGATGAGTCCTTTTGATGCACTATATAGAAGAAGGTATTGTTATCACTCTGTAATTTCTAGATTTTGTATAAGGGTAGAAGAAATTGACAAAGGTAACTACCAAAACCACTTTTGAAGCTGGGATCTAGCCCTACCAACTTCAGAGAGGGATCTCTCTGTATGATTTAGATTTGTTTAAGTTTTAAATGTTAGGCCAGTTATGATAGTTCAGATTTGTTTGTTTGTTTGTAATAATCGGTTGAATGAATGAATAATTTTTCATTGGGCTATGGGGTCTATATTTAAAGATGAGGATCGGATTCATATTTTTATGAGGTTTTCTTCACGGGGAAGTGTAGTAAAACTATTGTATCTATTGATATTAAATGAAATGAATAAGATAGAATAAGAGGAGAAAGCCCACCAAGCAAAGGAGCAGTTAAGAGTTCCCTTACTCAATTTCCGATGAAAACATATAGATCATTAAAAGACCAGAGACAGAGTATATAAGATAAATTATGTTCTATTGACTTTTTTTTAATGATTAGAATTTGAAATACATAAATGATCACAGAGAATAAGAAAACATTTAACAAAGAGAGAGAGACGCCACCAACAATCTGACACAAGAATCCCGTGAATAAGCATGTTTTATTACTGGTCGATCCTTTGAAAAAATTACACAATAGCTCCTGGTGCAAAAATCAACCCTCAATACTTCGAAGGAAGAAGTATTTATAAAACTATTTACATCAGATCCTGTCATAAATTACTAGGATATTATGGAGGAAATATCTAACTAATTAGATCTCAAATTACAAAATATAGGAATTCTATTGATTTGTTCGGATCCTTAGTGTTGATTTTGTGGAAGTAGTTGGTGACTCATATCTTTGACTTTGGCTAGTTTCTCCATGTTGACTCGAACCTCAAAATTATCTTTACTCAAGTAAAGAGCATAGATATTCCCATCTCTTTTTACCTAGCATGGAAACCTTGAGTAATTTTCTGTATATCTCATCCATTTCGGTATACTTGGAAAAAGTAGGCTTGGTGATGAAGATATGTTTTATCTCATGCTAAATACTCAGGTCCAATTGTAATGTCTCTAGGAAATCTTTACCATTAATGCTTCCATGTATCCCTGCAAACTTGGAATTATCCTTTGCCACTGCACTGATTTTATGTTTGTAATCTGACAGAGTGATTAGCTTGTCATTGAGTACTAATAGTCCAAGGAGACATTTCTTATGTAGTACTTCAATCTTACTGAAAAATGTCTGCACTCCAATGTCCATCACTCGAGCCTTCTCTTCTAGCTGCACCATCAATCCTTTCTTGGTCAGGACCTTCTTGATCTCAAGGATGGTCTCTATCATGTCTTCAATTTCCATTTCTTCTAACTCCTGCTTGTTTTTGGAGTTTAGGAATCTGATGAGTTCAGTGGCCTTTGTAGGTCTTTCTCCTAGATCTTCTTTGATTTTCCCAATTGCTTCTCTGGCCTTTTGTACCAATTCATGATGTTCAAAGATGATCTGTATGGATGTCCAAATTTCTACCATAGACTTGTTGATATCCACCCAAATGTTTTCCTTAGCTTGGGCAAAGGTATTTACCATGACAATCTCTTTATGTAGTTGTTGTAGTCGTTGACTAAGCCTTTGAGACTTATGCATTTATGCATGATGACTAGCCTGGAACATAGACTTCAGCTCTTGGAGGTTTTTTACCTCTTCTTGCAGTTTTCTAATATCCTCCCCTTGGAGGGACATGTCTTCCATAGACTTCACAAGTTTCTAAGATGCATTTGAAACTTGTACTGGGATTGTTGATGGAATCTTTGTTGATGTAGTTTCTTATGTTGTTCTAATTCCTGTCAAAGGGACTGCCTCTAGTGGGATCATGGTCATATGTACACTATGTTCCTTCTCCTTTATCGGTTTATCCATTTCTGCTTCCATCTCTCTTATCTGTGCATTATGTTCCATGATAATCTTCAACATTTCTTCTTTGTGGCCTTCAGTTTCAGCCACCTCTTTTTCTTATGAATCTTTTGTAGCTGGAAGCTTCAGTTGATTTCTCAAGGATGTTATATCATCATTCTTCTTCTTCAATAATTCCTCATCTACCTTGACATTTGTTGGGTCATAACCAATCTTCAGCATAGTTTGAACTTGTTGTCTTTGGCCAAAGAGGAGATTTTCTCAAGCTTCAATTGGGACTGAATGTTATTCAGAGACACCTGCAATTTTGAATAAGTCAATAAGGTGTTTGTCAAGGTGGAGAATATCATCTCCCCTGTTTGCATGTGCATGTCCATTTTTGTTCCACTGGATGTACATCCTTCACATCAAACTCAAAGGAAGTCTT
>ML834047.1:17352-34225 GCA_009831015.1 Picea engelmannii | reverse complement strand
TCCATTCATCCTCTTCTTGCTCCACAGGGAGGCTAGGTGCCTCCTCAAATACTTTGTGTCTTACAATATGTAACACTTGATCCACTGTAGGGTATTGGCTTTCAAATAAAAAGGTAGTTACAAATTTTTGAGTCATACCTTCCCAATCTGCAGTGATGCGGTGCAGTTTTGCTTAAAGATGCCAATTGATAGGGGTTGTGTCCAGCGTGTTAATGAATTTGTGCACCCACTTGTCTTGAGGAATGCTTCTCCATGCTTCCTCGCAACTTCGCACATGGTCCTTCGGACAACATCTACCTGTGTACCTAACTTCCCAACCTTCTACTTGTTCTAAAAAATGCATTTTGATCAAAGTGCGACATTGTATCCAGTCTGTAATGTTGTTTTTGTGTGTCCCCCACCATCTTTTTGGAGTTTCTTTCAAGGCATCATCTAGTGCCAACAATATTTGTTGTATTGGTACAATTTCTTCAACTTCCAACAAGAAAGCTTCTAAATTATTTAGACCATCAAAGGTGGGAAAGTTACTTACTATTGTGTTGATCCAGTGAACTTCTCTAGTTGATCTAGCACATCTCCTTATAGATACTTCATACATTTGGTTCTACCAGTTCTCCAATGCTTCTTCTGAATCTAATGAACACATGTTGTCACTTCGCCAACTTAGGTTTACATTTGTTTTAGGATTAACGTAATCCTGTTGTCTGGCTGTCAATTTGTATATGTTTTCTAGATCATATGCGTGGTATTATTATTTGATGGGATCTGTGTATCTGGGACCTTCATCAGGATCCAGAGGTGCGATGACCCTAAGTCCATCTCCTTCAAACATGATTCTTATTTTCTTCAAGTCAAAAACAGTAGAATTATTGAAATCCCAATCAATTCCTGATAGCGCGGGGCAATGGCATCTCTCATCGACTATCTCAATCACCTCGAAGTCTAGAAATGTTCTGACCCCATCGATTCCCACAAGGATATGTTCTGGTCTTCTGAATGGGCTCACAGCCTATTGATTGGCCATCCTAAGCCTGATGGGGGAATAGATCAACTTAGGTTTTCCCATCAGTGCCCAAGTCTGCTTTGTCATGACATTGACCTCCAACCCTAAGTTGAGGGCCACATAGTCTATATCATACTCTCCAATTTGAGAATTCAGGTGTAGTTCCTTATTTTTCCTCCTCTTTTTGGATAGTCAATGTATTGCTTTATTCAGTAGAGGATCTATCTTTCCTAGCTCATAATGTTTGATCAATTTTTTTAGATCTTGTACAATGGTCTCATGCTTTATCAATTTAATGCAAGTGCATAAAAATTCCATGAGCTTACTTACCTCTTTTCCTTCTCTGGGCAAAGCAGACTGATCAAATTCTAGAGGCATTCCATATTCTCTTACTTTTGGTCGAGCCTTTGATGAAGAATCCTAATCTCTCCCAAATTATTTTCTTGCTTCCTCAAATGTTTGTTTCTATTTCTTTGTATCAAACTCATGTGTCTTCTCTCTAGCTTTTTTGACTCCTGATTGTTCTATAGTCTTCCCTAGAGTCACCATGTATTATCCTATAGCAGCACCTCCTCTAGTGATAACAATGAATCTGGGATCTACTCCGCGAGCATTTGTTGTGATTAGTTGTACTTGTTGGTTTCCTCCTCGTCTTTCCTGAAGTTTGGCTAACAGTGCAGGACAATATTCTATGACATTTTCAAATGAGTTGCAGTAGTTGCAAGTGGTACAAGAGTTCTGACAATCCCTTGCCAAATGTCCTAGCTATGTGCATTTATAACAAATGATCTAGCCTCGACCTCAACCCATAACTCCTACCAGTCCTCTTCCTCTGAATGCACCATGAGGGTTGAATTTTCCTCTTCTTGAGGAATTATACTGCGTAGTATTCCCTTCTTGTTGTACTTAACCTTCAATTTTGTATATGTCCCTTGACCTTTCATGCATGAGGTCATATGCCCTACAATCCCTATCATCATGGCCTACCAACTTACAAAATATGCAATACATATTTGTGGGTGTCTGAACATATGTTTTCATGTAATAGCATTCACCAGGGCGATGCCTATTTCTACATACCTCGCACCAAGGTAGGGTAACTTGATTCAAAGTGATCGGAGCTCCAGATGCCAAGTACTCATGGAATAGGGGATGTTTCTCTTTTTCAT
This sequence comes from Picea engelmannii, assembly GCA_009831015.1. Taxonomy (NCBI): domain Eukaryota; kingdom Viridiplantae; phylum Streptophyta; class Pinopsida; order Pinales; family Pinaceae; genus Picea; species Picea engelmannii. The sequence goes on along the minus strand of ML834047.1, from coordinate 32,053 downwards.
GGCCTTCCTTTTTGCATCTAATGCACCAAATATATTATCTTTTATCTTTTCCCTTGTATTTTTTCATATCTTCGACCTGCAGTGATAAGCTAGTTAACTGACTTAAAATTTAACTCATACCTGAGCTAGATTCTCCCATAGGGGTTGATTCTAGCTTCATGGAAATATACAATGCCTCATCCTGTGAAGTGATCTTATGTTGCATCAGAGGGAATTTGATGTGTGGTAGGAGGGCAGCAATGAACCATTCCTTGTTCTTCTTATTTGGGATCTGAAAAGTCAGTCGACATATTAAAACCTTTGATCAAACTCCCAAATAGGTTTAGTTACTCTTTGTTTGATTTATTTCCACTCTGTAATGAATTGTGACTCTAACTTAGGTTTCTTGAATTTTTCAACCAACACATTCTTGATCTCATTCAACAGTTTAGGTTGTGCAGTTCCTTGGACAAGCTTCATGTACCAGCTCAATGTGTGGTCTCTCAGGGTAGTACTAAACTGAGCTCATTTGACAACTTTGTCAGTGACATTCTTAATACTCCATACATCTTCACATAGAAACCAATGTTGATTAGGATCTTCAGATCCATCTCCCCTAAAGGTGGGTAACCTCATCTCATCTGGCATAGATCTTCCTAGGTTTCCTTATTGAGTGTGTGTTGAACCACTTGTACCAGTTCTCTGGGTGTTCTGATAACTTAAGCTACTTTGGTTACTTAATGCTTTTGAAACAATAGGAGGATTAATAGTACTTATTTCAATAGTCGACGTAGTTCATGAAGTTTCTATCTCTTCTCGGTGAGGTTCTTCAGTATTTTCTTCTCTCGGGCCAATGGACCCTGAATGTTACTCGTTCAATAGCTCTTCCTCTTCTCCACTATAAAACCCTTCTTCCTGTAGAAGAGGTTCATGATCTTTCTCAAACAAGTTTGCCAAAGGAACTTCCATGAAGGTCCTTCCACTGCACGTATGTCCAACCTCTGTATTGTTGTTGTTGTATAAATTATTGAACATTAGATTTTCAATATGACCCACTACTGTATCTTCGAGATGTTATTCACATGGAATAACATCTTGATCTTCAACTTCAGAAATTGTAAAAATTTTCCTCTAGGTCCCTTAAAGAAATATCTTTTTGCTTGGCTATATGACTCTACTCTATCAATAGAAAACTCGGTGATATACCCTCTAATGGTAATATCAAACCAGTGATCTACTGCTCTTGACACGACGTTCTCAAATCTCTTGACCTTCTTGATCAATGTCGATGTCCAAACCACAGGTGGCCTAGATCTGATCTCAAACTGGGTATCTGCTAACCTGGATAACCACTCGTATATCTCCTTATGAATCCCTCCAAATAAAATCCCGTGCATATCAGTTAGATATACCTTCCCAACCAGTCCTCGGTGCTAAGCTTAGGGTTATTTTTCTAGGCTTCTGCTAATTTCTTTTCTTGTTCTTCTATCCACATTTGAATCTTTGTCTTCGATGGAAACCACCTTGACATTCCCTCAAGAATATCCCTGTCCCAACAATAGAACCATTTGTTGGCACAAGGGGCAGACCCATGGTTTGGTTCTAATGGTAAACCAACAAGCCCTAACTACTGGCCCTTTCGGCAACACCTACGAAGCAGATGCAGTCTCACCCAAAGTAGCTATAGGGGGTTGCAAGACACATATGTCTACAACCAGAGGAAATGTAAAGTGGATCTAATACAACAACAACACATCATCTAGATATTGGTTACCATCTTAGACCTACTTCACACATTTATCTATTAGATCTAACATAATAATGTAACAACCATATATCAAAGGGATAAAGAACACAACATCAATCTCACACAAAAATAAGATGTACATGGTTCACCCTCTCCCTATGGCTATGTCCATAGAACTATGCTTTATAATATATTAAGTGAAATCATACAATCCTATCTGGGCTCTTACCTAGCAGATCTTCTCTCTTTCTCTCTTCTCTCTTCCTCCCTTCCCTGCGCACCCAGCTGCAGGGTTGATCTTCACACCCATCTAAAGATCTTACAACACATAATGCTCTCTTAGCATAATACTTCTCTCTCTACAATAATAACAATCACTCCTCATCAAATCATCCAACTCTGAATAAACGACGATAACAACAACCCATCCCATGTTCTCTTGACCTTTATTTATACATTACAATAGCTTATTGACCGCCTTAGGTAGAAACCTAAGTGCCAAAACCCTATATACAAAAACCTTAGGTGTGTAAAACCCTAGGTCAACTTGACCTGCGTTTTCAAGGCTTCACCAATCTGTCTTTCCTTCTTTCTCTCGTGGTGCTCTTGAAGCATCTACCAATGGATTTTTCTGCCTATTGAGTTGTCCATGATCTGTCCTCCTTGTGGATCTGTTGTCCTCGATATCCTCATCCAATGATTTGATTTCTCTTAGTTTGCTCCGTATTTTCTTCTCTTCTGCTCACTTTGACCCAATATCAGTCAATGGTCTTCTGCGCAGTTCACATTTCATTTTTTCTACCTTAATCTTTGCTTTCTTCTAGAACCAAGGGCCAACAGGTGGAATGTGCCCATATCACAATACATGTTCTTTATCCTCTACACAGACTGGTGTGGCCACAATACAATATGTCTTGTACTTGAGATATGATATGTACAACAAAGAGACTGCAAAATTATATTTCCATGTATGGAAGCATATCTGGGTACTTTTCCAAAGAAAACCAAAATTGTTTAACTATGTCGATCCACTTTGTTAATATTTTGCATCTTGTAATATATTTTGGGCAGGGAAAAAATTGATATATTTACAACCATGGATGGAGAAAAGAAAAGGTTCATGTTTCTGCCTATATTTTATTCTATTTGTTGATTCTCATTTACTGTATGTACATATTACTTGTTCTTTGGTGCATACCATCTTCCATTCATGTTCATTGTGTTTTTTACATTCTGACATTCAAACAAATTGAATAGCTGGAGAAAACGAGGAATCTTGACTACAGCGGTGGAAGAGGAGATACAAAGGTACATGCTTGTACTATTATTTCATATTCGGTTGTTTTGTATTTCATTTATTGTCTGTATCTGTGTTCACCTAGTTTATTGTATGTATATGTTGCGTGCCTTCCTACATAATAACTTATCTTCATTACATGTCTTCCTACATAGTAACTTCTTTGATGTCCATTGTATTTTTCCTACATTGCTACATTTAAACAAACAGAATGCCTGGAGAGGATGATGGACTCTTTGGCACCAATGTAGACAAGGAGTTACAAAGGTGCACATTTGTACTCTTATTTCATATTCCAGTGTTGAGTATTTCCATTATTGTCTGTGTATTTGTTGTGCTTGTTCCACTTCTTTGCACTTTTTTTGTTTTTTTGAACTTTTTTTTTAATTTCTTTACCTATATGTATATGCTATGTATCTTTATGCTTATTCTCATGTGAATCGTATTATGTTTATTGTTAACTTGAAATAAACAAGTTGGTTGGATGGGAAGATGAATTCTTCTATGCAACAGCAGAGGGTTTTGTGGTACAATCTTCGAAAAGGTATACCAACTATGCTAGTAAATTAAATATACAAAGTGGGTGGCGGAATATAATATTAGACTAGAAAACTATGACTTGGAAGAAATGGGCCTTTGTTCCCTTCCCATATCTACTTTTTCCATTTTATTTTATCCCTTTTGCGTTCTGAATTCTCTGCTTAGTGGTCTTTCTAAAAATTCCTTGGTGCGCGGGTTGGCGGACTCACAGGTTCACATTTATGGTCATGCTTCTACCTTATTCCATACTTACCCACTTTGTCGATTGCAGGTGTCGGGCTAGTGGGTTCAAAAATTTTCCCCTAGCTTCAGGGGTTCTACGATATATAGATTGGTCGTCGTGCCCCGCCATCACGCCCTATTTACTGTTACAATTTTTTCCAGTCAAAAAATCACAGGCATACAATTTGACCCTTGGGTCCTCATGTTTCCTAAGTATCCCTTGACACCCTATTTTGTATTCCATCTCCTTCCACCCTGCATGTGACATTAAGAACTATTATGGACAGTATACAATGCATATGCTTGTTTAGTCCTTTTGATGGTCATGAGTAGTCAGTCATCCCATATATCAGTAGACTGACAAGGCCAAAGGTAAAGATGCATACATTTTGTTCCTAGTATGTTTACCAAACAAATATCCTTAGCTACTTATTCATATATGGCATGGTGAATATACTGATGTCATCTGCAATACATTCTTTGTAGTTCACAAGAAGTATCAACAAGTACAAGAGAGACATCGAACATAGCACAGGCTCTGCAGAATAAGAGGTGTGGTTGCAAAACTCTGCCTCCATAGTTCATCGAAGCTATGCATCTACTTATAGATTTATGCCAGGAAAAAAATAACACAAAAAAATAATGCAAACTACCATTTACTTTAGTTTTCCTATTCAAAATTTGTCACCGGGTCTAGACTTGTAACACTCAAAGTACTATCAATAGAGGGCTTGAACAACCATCGAATAGGACAAGTGTTCAATGGGGACATAATGGTCATCTATAGCACCTACTTGGACAAGGCAAACAAAACTAGATCCATTATGTGTGCTGACATGAAAGACAAGGAGGCCACGATGATAGTCACACCGACTATTCCTACACAAATTGCCCATAAACATGCAGAAAAGATATTGTCAGGTAATGGGATATCCATTACAAATTTTAATATATTTCCCAAAATAGTATATGACCATCGTGACTGTGATCATATTATTTGAACGAAACAAGTATTGTGGAAAAAAATCTCATTGTTTGTTCAGAATATCATTTCATCTCGGACACAACTATTATAGAGCTTGCACAGAGCAATGATATTTACCCAATTAGAACCATTGGCACAACTATCACATTGGAGAGAAAACTTGGCTCGCAACACATTCTCCATATAAAAGATGGAGAGTCGGACATCGACAAGGAAATGGTACCATTCTCCATATCCAATTTTGTCCTTTATTTTCGCATGTGCATGTATCTCGGGTAAGTTACACAAATATTGCACTGTTCCATGTTGCAGCTGCAATTGTTTGATACCTATTCAAATTTGTTTTCGTCGATGGAACAACAATTGCATAAAGGGAAATTTCCACTTATGCTCTTAAAAAATATAACAAAGAAAAGGGATGTTAGAGAAAGGATATTTCGCACAACCCCAGCAACATTTGTAATAGAGTTGTGAGAAGACATAGTACAGGATCTGAAGAAACTGACTAGCTCTACAACTGTTGATCATATACATCTACAAAATCATCCTTCCTTTTCTCATACAAATATCCTTCACCAAATTTTTGTGGCTTGTTTTATTTTATTTTTTTCAGGGGGGCGGGGGGGTGGTGCAGTTGTGTATTATATTTTTCATTGTATTAATTCCTATTCTCATGTTTCTAGGTTGAAGGTGTTTTGGTTGCAGCGAATGCGTACTTTACCCCCTTTGAGCCTATATGTGTGAATTGAAACTCTTCGGCTTCTGCTTCCACTTTGATAAGTGATGATATGATTGATTGTATGCAATGCAGTGAAAAATGTCCATATATATATGGACATTACCTCAATGCTACCATCCGAACCATGGGCAACACAACCATGCATTATACAATTAGGAAACCTCTGTTACAATATGTTATTCCTAGGTTAGAAGAATTGTCATATGAATCATACCTATAGAAAAAGAAAAGAAGTATCTACATGTTGCATGACTTTCGGATACACAACAAATTTACCTTAAATGAGGACAATGCAATATTTCATATCGGCTGAAGAAAAAAAAAACAAAAAAAAAAAACATATCAAGCTTTGGCAGGAAACGAAAAATATCTCATGTTTATCTATAATATTTCTTCAACACCCAGATGAATGTTCGTCGGACTTGAGTACCTGAGAATCTAATTACAAATGCAATCGATGTGGTTATTTTGATTTTTTCTTGCATCTCCTAGTAAGAATTTTGTAGTGTGTCTCTGCAATATTTCTTCAACACCCAGATGAATGTTCGTCGGACTGGAGTACTTGAGAATCTAATTACAAATGCAATCGATGTTGTTATTTGGATGTTTTCTTGCGTCTCCCAGTGAGCATTTTTCATATTTGTTTCGATGTGCAAATAAAAGAAAAAAAACATGGTGGGTGGTTGTTGCTTTGATGGAGGATCCTATATGTTTTTTGGGTGCCCATGTTCGACAATTGTTTTTCAAATATTTAGCCATGATAGGATTTATGCAATTTTCTTTTGGGTGCCCGAATAAAATAAAAATTTGTCTCCATCTATACATTTATGGTATGGTATCTGCATTTTCTTGATTCCCTAATTGAAAAAAAAAAAGGAACTCGGGATGGATTGAAACATCAGCTTGAGATATTCAGATCTCGCTATAGATATTGCACGCGCATAAGATTGTTTGGTCTGAAAATGGGAAGAATGGCAGCAAACCCCTTATATCCCATGGCCCCGATTATTTTCTCGTGGGAACATATACCATATGTAAGATAAAACCAATGTCGCGACATGTTTTCTTTATATATCAAATTGTTTGATGTAAAGGTCGTTGCATGTTGCTCTATGGAACCTTGTGGGATCTTGCTTGCGGCCTATTTGGAGTTTACTTGGTTCTTGGTTGTATGCTTCATCTATCAATTTTTATATCGTGGAACTCCGAGTGTTGTTTGGAGAACACAAAACAATAGAATTGCAATTTTTTAGCGATCTAGACTGCAAGTTCGCCTGTCAATTTGTATAGTGATGTGACATAAATGTAGTTTGTGGCTTGTTTTAGCACTTTTCCTTGATCGATGAACTTGGTAAAATTAATCTCCTGGAATAATTTGAAATAAACGAATATATACTGTGAGAAGTCCAATAAAGATATCATATCTACAAGAGGCCCTTAAAATTCAAATTGGTCATTGTTATACTTGCGGTGCTAGAAGTTAAAAAATCTTTGTTTTGTTTACTTCATTTTTTTTAAATAAGAGATTTAACATCCTTTAATAATTTTATGTAATTAAATTGTACAATATCAATATTTAATATTAATAGTTTAGTACTTGAAAATAATGTTTTTATATAATGTTAGATAGTTGATAGGGATGACCATTCGTAAACAATCGCAATCTTGAGCCTGCCAGCCCTGGAGTCCGTATGTCAATTTGTATATCGCAGAACTTCGAGTGTTGTTTGGAGGAAACTGAACAATAGAAGTGCAATGTTGATCTGTCCAACCCGCAAGTCCTCCTGCCAATTTTTATATCACGGAACTCTGGGTTCTATTTGTAGGACATGAAACAATAGAGGCCCAAATTTGTCTGCCAGCCCAAGAACCCCCGATCCAAAAAGTGGCTAAGTATGGAATGAGGGATCCATACATGTTCTATAAATTATCATGTACACACTCTATAAAAGTACATACTTACTATGTATTACTCGTTTTTTGGAAAATTTCTAGGTGCAAAAGTTGGTGGATCCACGTCTTTAGATTTCCACTTACTTTTATATCACCAGCCTAATCGACCACTTCCCTATTTCATATTATACAAACTTTTTGGATCGGGGGTTTCCGAATAGGAGATTTTTTATTTTAAATAAGATATTTAACATCCTTTAATATTTTTATGTAATTAAATTGTACAATATCAATATTTAATATTAATAATTTAGTATTGAAAATAATGTTTTTAGATAATGTTACATAGTCGATAGGGATCAGGATCCGTAAACAATCACCATCTTGAGCTCGCCAGCCCTGCAGTCTGTCTGTCAATTTTAATAGCCTGGAACTCCAAGTGCTCTTTGGAGGACAGGGAACAATAGAAGCGCAATGTTGAGCCAGCTAGCCCGCAAGTCCTCCTGTCAATTTGTATATCATGGAACTCTAGGTGCTATTTGTAGGACACAGAACAATAGAGGCCCAATTTTAAGCCCGCCAGCCCAAGAACCCATGATCCAAAAAATGGCTAAGTATGGAATGAGGGATCTGTACATGGTCTATAAAATCTCATGTCCATACTTTATAAAAGTACACATTTAGTATGTATTACTTATTTTTCAGAAAATTTCTAGGTGCGGAAGTTAGCGGATTCACATCTTCAGATTTCCACTTACTTTTATATCACGAGCCCGACCGACCGCTTCTCTGTTTCATATTGTACTAACATTTTTCATCACGAGTTTCCGAATAGGAGGGTTCTTTTTTTAAATAAGATATTGATTTAACATCCTTTAATAATTTTATGTAATTAAATTGTACAATATCAATATTTAATATTAATAGTTTAGTATTTGAAAATAATGTTTTTAGATAATGTTAGATAGTTGATAGGGATGAACATCCATAAACAATCACAATCTTGAGCCTGTCAGCCTGCAAGTCCTCCTGTCAATTTGTATATTATGGAACTTTGGGTGCTATTTGTAGGACATGGAACAATAGAGGCCCAAATTTGAGCCCACCAGCCCGAGAACCCCTGATCCAAAAAGTGGCTGAGTATGGAATGAGGGATCCGTACATGATATATAAAATCTCATGTCCATACATTATAAGCGTACATATTTACTATGTATTACTCGTTTTTCGGAAAATTTCTAGGTGCAGAAGTTGGAGAATTCAAGTGTTCATATTTCCACTTACTTTTATATCACCAGCCTAACCGACCGCTTCCCAGTTTCATATTGTACAAATGTTTTGGATCGCGGGTTTCCGAATAGGAGGGTTTTTCTTTTAAATAAGATATTTAACATCCTTTAATATTTTAATGTAATTAAATTGTACACTATCAATATTTAATATTAATAATTTAGTATTGAAAATAATGTTTTTTAGATAATGTTAGATAGTTGATAGGGATCCTCATCTGTAAACAATCACAATATTGAGCCCGCCAGTCCTGGAGTCCATCTGTCAATTTGTATATGACGGAACTCTGAGTGTTGTTTGGAGGACACTGAACAATATAAGTGTAATGTTGAGCTATCCAGCCCATAATTGCACCTATCAATTTGTATATCGTAGAACTCTGGGTGCTATTTGTAGGACATGGAATAATAAAGGCCTAATTTTGAGCCCACCAGCCCAAAAACCCGCGATCCAAAAAGTGGCTAAGTATGGAATGAGGGATTTGTACATGCGCTATAAAATCTCATGTCCATACTTTATAAAAGTACATATTTAGTATGTATTACTCATTTTTCGAAAAAATTCTAGGTGCGGAAGTTGGTGGATTCATGTCTTCATATTTCCACGTACTTTTATATCACTAACCCGACCGACCGCTTCCCCGTTTCATATTGTACAAACTTTTTGGATCGCGGGTTTCTGAATAAGAGGGTTTTTCTTTTAAATAAGATATTGATTTAACATCCTTTAATAATTTTATGTAATTAAATTGTACAATATCAATATTTAATATTAATAGTTTAGTATTTGAAAATAATGTTTTTAGATAATGTTAGATAGTTGATAGGGATGAACATCCATAAACAATCGCAATCTTGAGCTCTCCAACCCCGAAGTCTGTCTGTCAATTTGTATATCGTAGAAATCTGAGTGCTATTTGGAGGACACAGAACAATAGAAGTGCAATGTTGAGCCAACCAGCCCACAAGTCCTCCTATCAATTTGTATATCGCGGAACTCTAGGTGCTATTTGTAGGAGGTAGAACAATAGAGGCCCAAATTTGAGCTCGCCAGCCCGAGAACCCCTGATCCAAAAAGTTCCTAAGTATGGAATGAGGGAGTCGTACATGTTGTATAAACTCTCATGTCCATACTTTATAAAAATACATATTTACTATGTATTACTCGTTTTTCAGAAAATTTCTAGGTGTAGAAGTTGGCAGATTCACGTCTTCAGATTTCCACTTACTTTTATATCACCAGCCCAACCGACCGCTTCCACGTTTCATATTGTACAAACTTTTTGGATCGCGGGTTTCCGAATAGGTGGTTTTTTCTTTTAAATAAGATATTTAACATCCTTTAATATTTTTATGTAATTAAATTATACAATATCAATATTTAATATTAATAATTTAGTATTGAAAATAATGTTTTTAAATAATGTTAGATAGTTGAAAGGGATCACCATCTGTAAACAATCACAATATTAAACCCGCCAACCCTGGAGTTCATCTGTTAATTTGTATATCATGAAACTCTAAGTGATGTTTGGAGGACACAGAACAATAGAAGTGCAATGTTGATCCAATCAGCCCACAATTCCGCCTGTCAATTTGTATATTGCAGAACTCTATGTGCTATTTGTAGGACACAGAACAATAGAGGCCCAATTTTGATCCCGCCGGCCTGAGAACCTGTGATCCAAAAAGTGGCTAAGTATGGAATGAGGGATCCGTACATGCTCTATAAAATCTCATGTCCATACTTTATAAAAGTACACAGTTAGTATGTATTACTCGTTTTTAGGAAAATTTCTAGGTGCGGAAGTTGGCAGATTCACGTCTTTAGATTTCCACTTACTTTTATATCACCAACCCAACCGACCGCTTCCCCGTTTCATATTGTACAAACTTTTTGGATCGCGGGTTTCCGAATAGGTGGGTTTTTCTTTTAAATAAGATATTTAACATCCTTTAATATTTTTATGTAATTAAATTGTACAATATCAATATTTAATATTAATAATTTAGTATTTGAAAATAATGTTTTTAGATAATGTTAGATAGTTGATAGGGATCACCATCTGTAAAAAATCGCAATCTTGAGCCCGCCAGCCCTGGAGTCCGTCTGTCAATTTGTATATCGCGGAACTCTGAGTGTTTTTTGGAGGACACGAAACAATAGAAGTGCAATGTTGAGCCAGCCAGCCCAAAAATCCACCTGTCAATTTGTATATCACAGAACTCTAGGTGCTATTTATAGGACACAGAAAAATAGAGGCCCAATTTTGAGCCACTGGCTCGAGAACCCGCGATCCAAAAAGTGGTGAGTATGGAATGAGTGATCCATACATTCTCTATAAAATCTTGTGTCCATAACTTATAAAAGTACAAATTTAGTATGTATTACTCATTTTTTGAAAAATTTCTAGGTGCGGAAGTTGGCAGATTCACTTCTTCAGATTTCACTTACTTTTAAATCACCATCCCTACCAACCGCTTCCCCATTTCATATTGCAAAAAATTCTTGAATCGCAGGTTTCCAAATAGGCGAGTTACTGGATAGGCGGGTTCAACATTGCATTTCCATTGTTCTATCGCCTACAAACAACACCCAGACTTCCTTGATCTACAAATTATAAAACAAATTGAAATAAAAGAATATATAATATGCGAAGTCTAATGGAACAATCATATGAACGAGAGGAAATTAAAATTAAAATCCGTCGTTGTTATACTTGCGGTGAATCTAATAGTAAAAAAAATTCACTTAAACATCCAAAAATTGATTTTCTTGTAACTTTTCGACGCTTCTCTTATACAAACAGATCCTAGAAACTATAAACATCACTCATTGTATCTATTTCTTGATTGAATAACCTGTTAACATGTCTGATGCACTTCATAGTTACTATTAAGACCATCAATGGGGATTTCTTACAGCAATTCCTGCTTCTAAAAATTGCCATCTACTTTCCCTTTTTTTATGTTAGAAAAACAGGACCACGGAGCAATAAAATAAAACAAATGCGGAAACAAAACATAGAAGATACACAATACAAGAGACACACAGATTTACATGGTTCAACCAGTGTGGGCTATGTCCACCAGAGAAATTGCTAGGTCCTTCTTTTATTATTATCCAGCAAATGAAGGGATACAACCTACAGCAAAACCCGCTATAACTTCCTCTTATTTCTCTCACAGTCTCCTCTCTCATAATACAATATTCGTCATCATACATAGTCGCAATACATTTCCCTCATAAAAGAGGGTTTCCTTCTAGGGAAAAAAAACCTAACATAATTTCTACCGTTAGATCTGCGACCTTATAATGAGCAGTCCAGATTTACAATGAAATTACAATATACTTTTACAAGGAAATTTTTCCTTTGGGGGCTTCATCCCCGAACCCCTGCTGGGGGCCCGCTTACCCCCAGACCCCCCGAACCCTGCAGAGGGGGTATCCCCCCTCTGCACTCCCCCGCGTGGAAGAGTGTACATACTTACGGGGTGTAAATACTTCATGGGGTATAAACATGGCTAAAAGTAAAAGACCTCTAAATCAAAAAGATAATTAGGCTCCCCAACCAACAATCTCCCACTTGGAGACTGATCTCAACAACTCCATCGCTATTGTATATTCTCGACTTTGAACCTTCTTCGACCTGGAAAATTTCTCATCTTCATCTTCATTCTTGAAGACCAACTGAAACTGAGCAGGAACTTCGTTTCTCTCTAGTTACTCTCGTTGTTAACATATCTGCAGGATTTTGGCTAGTGTGTATCTTTTCCAACTTCAAATGTCAATCTTCCAAGGAAGATCGTATGAAGTGGTACCTCAATTGTATATGCTTAGTCTTCGAATGGAAGGTTGAGTTCTTTGCAAGATGAATTTCATTCTCGCTATCACAGTACAACCTGTTATTCTCCTGCTTCTTTCCCAATTCCTCCATAAACCTTTGTAACCAAATCATCTCTTACTAGCCTCTGTAGAAGCAACATACTCTGCCTCTGTTGTTGAAAGTGAAACAACCTTTTGCAGTTTCGAAATCCAACTTACTATTGTTCCACCTATAGTAAAAACATACCCTGTGGTGCTCCTCCTACTGTCTTTATCACCTGCCATATATGAATCAACATATCCATGTAGAAAAGTGTCTGAACCTCCAAAACATAATGCATGAGTAGTAGTACCTCTCAAATACCTGAGAATCCACTTTAATACCTCCCAATGTTCTTTACCTGGATTGTTCATATACCTTCTCACAACTCCCACTACATGTGCAATATCTGGTCTTGTGCAAACCATTGCATACATCAAGTTGCCAACTGCTGATGAATAAGGGACCCTGGACATGTATTCTATCTCCTCCTGTCTCAGGACACATTTCCTTAGTTAATTTGAAATGGTTGGCCAAAGGTGTACTAACTGGTTTTGCATTCTGCATTCTAAACCTTTCCAACACCTTCTCTGTGTACTCACCCTGAGACAATGTCAATTTGTGATTTTTTTTGTCTCTTGTTATTCTCATGCCAAGGATTTTATTTGCAGCACCCAAATCCTTCATCGAAAATGAATTGGCTAATTTCTTCTTGAGAATATTTATATCCTGCATATTAGACCTGGCAACAAGCATGTCATCTACATACAATAGCAAGATAATATAGCTTCCATTTTCTAGCCTTTTGAAATAAACAAAGTGATCAGAATGACATCTACTATAACCCTGTTCTATCATAAACCTGTTGAAATTCAAATACCACTGCCTTGGAGCTTACTTTAGGCCATACAATCTCTTCTTCAACCTGCATACCAAATTCTCCTTCCCTTTGACCTCATACCCCTGTGGCTACTGCATATAAATATCTTCCTCCAAATCCCCATGGAGAATTTTTTTTTTTACATCTAATTGTTCAAGATGCAAATCTTCTACTGCCACAAGACTTAAAATAGTCCTAATTGAAGTCATTTTAACAACAGGAGAAAATGTTTCATCAAAATCTATACCTTTTTTTTGTGCAAACCCCTTTACAACAAGTCTAGCCTTGTACCTCTTTTCTCTTCCATCGTCTTCCTTCAACTTGTAAACCCAATTACTCTGCAATGCTCTTTCTCCCATAGGCAACTGAACCAAGTCCCAAGTTTGGTTATTTTCCAAGGAATCCATTTCCTCTTTCATGCCTTGCTCCCACTTCTTTTTGGTGTCTACCTGCATTGCCTCTTCATAACATTCTAGTTCACCAGAATCAGTCAACAATAAATAATACAATGAAGGAGAGTATCGTTCAGGGGGTATACTTAACCTGGTAGATATTCTAACAACACTTGTAGGTGTTTGAGGTACATGCTGCTCTTGTTGTTGTACATTTTGATTTTCAAGTTCCTTTGGAATTTCTTTTTCAGTGATCTCATCAAGCACCATATATTCTTGTTTTTCTTCTTCTTGTTTCTTTCCCTGAAACTGATCTTTGTACATGACCTTCTCATTGAATATGACATCTCTACTCCTAATGATTTTGTTATTTTCATAATCCCGTAAGCGATAACCAAAATCATTAACACCGTATCCAATAAAGGTACACTTCTTGGATTTAGACTCAAGCTTTGTTCTATTTTCTTTATCAATATGGACAAATGCTTCACAACAGAAAGTTTTCAAAAAAGAATAGTTTACATTTTTTCCTATCCATTCCTCCTCTGGAATTCTACCATCCAAAGAGCTTGAAGGTCCTCTATTTATTAAGTAAACAACAGTATCTACAACATCTGCCTAGAACTGTAAGGGAAAACCGGCATGTAATCTCATACTCCTTGCACACTCCATGATTGTCCTGTTCATCCTTTCTGACACACCATTTTGTTGTGGTGCTCTTGGATCTATCTTCTCTCTACGAATCCCATGGTATGAACAGTAATCATCAAACTCCTTGATGCAATATTCACCTCCATTATCTGATCTGAGACACTTCAAAATTTTTCCTGTCTCATTCTCAACTAAAGCTTTCCATTTCTTAAAAGTATCAA
>ML834047.1:0-17302 GCA_009831015.1 Picea engelmannii | reverse complement strand
ATGAACCTATCCAAAATCACCTTGAACATAATCTAGAAAATGTTTCCTATGGGGTGTGGCATGAAATGAAGCCCTTGAATCTACTACCCAAGACTCAGAAATATTATCTACAGAAAGAATCAAAGCATCTTGTAACACATCACATCTCTTTGTTTTATTGGATCTCTGTAGTCTTTCTTCAGATGTCCTTTCTTCCCACAATTCCAACACTCTATCTTTCCAAGTCTAGATTTGGATCTGCCCTTCCTAGAATTCCCATGGTTCTTTGAGCCCTTTCCTTTATCCTTTTGTCTTCCCCTGTTCTCCATGTTCAACGCATTACCTGATGTCTCACCTGTGCTTTTCCGTCGCATTTCCTCGCTAAGGATAACACCAACAACATCATCAAATTTTAAAGTATTTGAACCAGAGATAGAGTTACTTATAGCCATGACCAAGCCGTTCCATCTTTCTGGCAATGAGAACAATATTAGAAGAGCCCTAACCTCATCATCAAAGTCCACTTTTACGAAACTTAGTTGATTAGTAATCATATTAAATTCATTTAAATGATCTGCAATAGACCCACCTTCTTACATCTTCATATTAAATAATCTCTTCATTAGAAATACCTTATTGGACGCTGAGGTTTTTTCATACAATTTGGCCAATGCGTCCAACAAACCCTTCATTGTCTTTTCTTTGGAAATATTGAAATCCACCGACGCTGCCAGGCTCAGCCGTATCGTTCCTAGAGCCTTTCTGTCAAGAATCTCCCATTCTTCATCCTTCATAGCCGCTGACTTCTTTGATATTTTGCCCAATGGTAGGAATAGATCCTTTAGATATAAATATTTTTCCATCTGCATATTCCATAACTGGTAGTTTTGGCCATTAAATTTCTCGACCCTAAACTTTCCATCTTCCGACATTGCTCCCACTCGAACCAAGAACCCTCTTTTCCTGCGAGTTACCTTTCGCTCTGATACTAGTTGTTAGAAAAACAGGACCGCGGAGCAATAAAATAAAACAAATGCAGAAACAAAACATAGAAGATACACAATACAATAGAGACACATATTTACGTGGTTCACCCAGTGTGAGCTACGTCCATTGGAGAAATTGCCAAGTCCTTCCTTTATTATTATCCAGCAAATGAAGGGATACAACCTACAGCAAAACCCGCTATAACTTCCTCTTCTTTCTCTCATAGTCTCCTCTCTCAAAATACAATATTCGCCATCATACATAGCTGCAATACATTTCCCTCATAAAAGAGGGTTTCCTTCTAGGGAAAAAAACCCTAACATAATTTCTACCGTTAGATCTGCAACCTTATAATGAACGGTCCAGATTTACAATGAAATTACAATATACTTTTACAAGGCAATTTTTCCTTCGGGGGCTTCGCCCCCGAACCCCCACTGGGGGCCCCTAGCCGGGGGGATAGCCCCCCCAGACCTTGCAGAGGGAGTACCCCCCCCTCTACACTCCCCCTCGTGGAAGAGTGTACATACTTATAGGGTGTAAATACTTCATGGGGTATAAACACGGTTGAAAGTAAAAGACCTCTAAATCAGGAAGATAATCAGGCTCCACAACCAACACTTTACTTACTCATTTTTTGAAAAATTGTCTAGGTGCGGGATTTGGCAGATTCAGGTCTTAAAATTTCCATTGTTACCTTTATATCACGAGCCCGACCGACCACTTCCCTGTTTCATATTGAACAAACTTTTTGAATCGTGGGTTCCTGCATAGGTGGGTTCAACATTGCATTTCCATTGTTCCGTCGCCTGCAAATAACACCTGGACTTCTGCGATTTACAAGTTAGAAAACAAATTACCCTTCCATCTTGTTTTATTTATCTTTATGTTTACTTGGTCCTTTTCATGAATGTCTCATGCTTTTATATACAACACTCAAAGTTTCGCAAAATACAAATCGCCCTCTTGACATTGCGCTTCCACTGTTCACCTATGCACAAATAGCACCTAAAATTCCACGATATACAAATTGACCGCAGAAATCTGTCACTCAGATACAATTTGACTATCGACCCCCCACATCTCCTGGGTATATCTTGTGACACTTTTTTTGTAACTAGCCCGATCGCTTTCCATACTTGGGCATTTCTTGGAATCTATTTTGCGGGTTGGCGGTTGGATGAAATGTACAATGCTTGGTCGCTCTTCACCATCCATGCCACCTTCGTACTTCTTTCTAGATATGAAATTATTAATCTTTAATGCTAGTAGCTCATCATGCTGGAATCGTTAAGATTGTCATTAATGTACGAAAGGCCGAAGAAGATTTGTCATTACTACGAATTAAACCAATATTTGCGGATAAGAGTGTTATCATTTCCAAGTATTCATTTCAAACATGATGCAATCTCTTTCGTGCATCAGTCAGTTGGTGCCTTTCAGAAATCTCTAATTCTTAACCTCTCTTCACTGTCACTGCCACCTTCGCACTTTTTTATAAATATGGAATTAGTGAGCTTTAATGGTAACAACTCATTACGCACGAACCATGGATATTGTCATTGATCAGTAAAAGGCTCGAGGAGATCTTCCATTGATACACATTAAGCCAGGATTTGTAGAGGGTTATATTATCCCTCCCCAAATTTCATTTCAAACATCGTCTAGAGAAAATGAAAATTCTTGTTAACTTGTGGCAGTATTTATGTCCAGATACAGTAAACACCTTTGGGCATGATGTCCATAGGTTCCAGAATTCTAGGGAATATTCTTACCACTCATCTCCCTCTGCCCAGGAGAAAAAAAGGAGATGGTCTCTTGGTACACTGAGAGATATATTTCAAGCCAAACAATTCCAAGGCAACCCTGCTTGCTCAGAGAACCTTCCCAGTTGCATTGATGGTTGGTGCAGAGGTTGATGCAATGGACTCCAAGATGGAAGAAGATGATTTGATGGATGATGATACGACAATGGATGATGGAAATTCAGATATTGTTCCCACTCCTACGCCCAAACTGAAATCAACCATAACGGGCGGAACTTCTCGACTCAGTGATGGTGATCTTGACAACACCAAAAGAAGGTGTTGCAGAAAATAATCTGATGTTGAACGCAATAGCCGCTTTGCAGCTAGAAAGTAGGAATTTCAGAGGTCCAAATTAGTTTGTTTTGGGTGGAAGACTTAAATTGTAAGGAAATGATATGTTGATGCTCCCTGAGATATATTTCAAGCCAAAAAACTATTCAATTGTGGGACTATTGTCTTATTTTCTGGATATACAATTAACATCTTAAGGAATGAGGACTAGAAATCCCATTGGTGCAAGGCATATTCCTACTAGTCATCTTCTTCCACCCATAATGGACTAATTTGGGCCTTTGGAATTGCACGTGCAACCTGTGTTCTCACGGGGAGCTTCTGAGAACTATCAATTTTACCAGAGGATGATCCACCGAGGAGAAAACTACAAGGATTTCCTAATAAAAAAAGGATGGTAATCAGTTTTGTATGCATGTTGAAGAGTATCTCGATGGCTCCTACATGTTGTGGATATTGTGCCTATGTTTGTGGAAGATACGTTCAATGTTTTTGCCCAAAGAACTGGGTCCAATTTCTAAGTATAGATATACAGTGTTCATTGTTTGTTTGTTTTTTAATGGATTTGCTATTAAATTTTTTTTCCTTGGAGTCTTGGTTGTTGCTTCTTTTGTGCATTTAACACATCTTCTCATTGGCATGGTTTGGTAGTCTTGTAGTTCTTCGATATTGCATTTTCTTAGGTAATTTGTTCTAAAATGTAGCATCTAACAATTATATGACAATGTATTGTGTCGATCCATCAAAATTTTATGCAAAAAAAAATGAATTACACATTGTTTCAAACCAACATTCAATTCTATTTGTAATGCAGATAGAACATAACAATACCAAATCACAATGTCACAACAAGATCGTCATTCTTGTTTCTAGACATGCAATTATGAAGCTTTAATTCTAACAACCCATAATGCAAGAAGTTTAATACTTAATTTAATATGTTACATTCATGGAAGAATGTATCAAGAACACACTTACACCCACAAGTTGCAATAAAATCTAATCTTCAACAAAGCATTTGCTGACAATTACTAGAAAATGATGGTTTTGCAACAATGGGGCTTGTCTGAAACCAATTTGCGCTTATGAAAATTTCCCTCTGCCTTTTTATTTTCCCACTCTTTTATCCCTTGTAGTTTCTCTTTCTAGTTACTTAATCATTTTTTTCCGAAAATGCCTTGCATCACGGGTTGGTGGATTCACACGTTTCGACCGAGTGCTTCCCCTTTGTCTAAATTGCACTTTCCATTGTTTCGCGACCTGCAAATAACACTCTGGCTTCTACGATATGTAGATTTACTTCTGGACTCCCACATCAGCCCCTCTTTCGTGTTACACATTTTGCACCAAAATGTTCTGATATATACAATTTGACACTCAGGGCCTTACGGCTCCTCGAGAACCCATCACCCTATTTTGAATCCCATCCGACCACTTTCCACACTTGACAATTTCTTGACATCTCTTTGGAGGATCGTCGAGTTCGTGGGTTCAATAAATTTCAAATTTTTGGATGTTGTTTCCTGTGCCCGCTACCTTCAGATTTCTTTTCAAGTATATGAAATATGTATACAACTTATCCAACAACACACATAAAAGATATTTCTAGGAAATGGAATATGTATTGCAGATTTGAATATATTGGACCTTCTTTTCCCTCTTCTATACTTTTGACCAAATTGTTGTTTCTTTTTCCCCTCTTCTCTCTCTCTTTCTCTTTACTTAGTCGTTTTTCCAAAAATATGACTCCGACCAACCAATAGCCATTCAATGCCTAGGCACTTTTTAGATCACAAATTCCCCGACAATCGGGCTCTATATTGAACTTCCATTGTTCTGTCGCCTGCAAACAACACCCGGACCTCTTCTATATACAAATTTGTTGCTGCACTCCCACATCATACCCTCTTCCATGGTACACAGTTTTCACATGAAAGTTCTGAGACCTGCAATTTGACCTTCGGGTCCTCACATCTCTTGGGGACGTATTGTCACCCCGTTTTGAAGCCCCTACATCCACTTTCCATATTTCGCCATTTCTTGGAATCTCTTTTGCGCCTCCAATTCCATACTTACCTGGTTTTTTTCGCATGTGGATTCCTGGACATGTGGACTGCACTTCCAGTGTTCATTGACTTGAAAACAATCACCCGCTGCTATTTTGAAGCCCATCCGACCACTTTCCATGACCATTTCTTGCAATTTCTTTAGCGGATCGTAGACAATTTTGTATTCATAGTCATTGTTTTCTATGCTCACCACCTTCGCACTTCTTTCCAAGTATATGCAATAAGTATACAACTTCTCCAGAAACATGCAGAAAATATCTTTCCAGGACATGGGATATCTATTACAGATGTGAATATATTAGCCCTTCTTTTTCGTCTTCTATACTTAGCCAAATATTCATTTCTCTTTTCCCTGAACTTTATCTTTCTCGTCACTTATTGGTTTTTTCGAAAATGTCTAGCTGCATGGGTAGGCGGACTTCTAGGTTCACGTTTTCACTCGCTCTCTTATATCGCGACACTGATCGACCGCTTCACCATTCCATACCTAGCCACTTCTCCGACTGCGGATTCCGGGTACACCGGCTCTAGATTGGACTTCTATTGTTCCATGACCTATTCCATACCCAGTCACTTCTCCGACCTTGAATTCTCGGTAGGCGAGATCTAGATTGGACTTCTATTGTTCCATGACCTATGAAAAATACTATGACTTCCATGATATACAAATATACAACCGGACTCAGATTATACAGTCTTTCGTATTACATTCTACATATCATGCCCTCTTCTGTGGTACACATTTTTCACTAAAAAATTCTAAGACATACAATTTGACTGTCGGGTCCTCACATCTCATGTGGAACTATTGTCAACCCATTTTGAATCCCATCTGTTCGCTTTCCACACTTCTCCATTTCTTCAAATTTCTTTTGCGGATCGTTGGGTTGGCGGGTTCAAGAAATATCCAATTCCTAATCGTTTTTTCCTATGCCAGTGCCCTTTTTCAATTACCAATTACCAATTATATATAAGATCATATTTCTAAGTATGAAATTGTCCAGCATTAATGCTAAAATAGGATTTGAAAAAATATCCCATTAATATGCATAAAACCAAAATTTTCGGATGGTTATAATATCCCTTCTGAGTGTTAATTTCAAACATCATGGAATTTCATTTGCATGTCGTCGAATTGGTTCATTCATGGGAACATTCAATCCTAGATTCCGAAAATGAGTCTGACCAACCATTTCCCTATTCCATACTTAGCCACTTTCCTAGAATTCCGCAAATATACAAACTGGCCGTTGAACTACCCCATCATGCTCTCTTGTGTTTTAAACATTTTGTAGTAAAAAAATTTCATACATAAAATTTGACCGTTGGACACTCGCCTCTCCTAAGTATCCCCTTGTAACCCTATTTTGAATCTCGTCCGACCAATTTTCATACCTTTCCATTCGTTCCTTACTCTCCCTTGTCTCTGTGACCTTGGCACTTGTCTATGATACAAAATGTTTATATATATATATATAGGACATTTTTCACTAAAAACTTCCAAGACATACAATTTGACTGTCGGGTCCTCACGTCTCCTGTGGAACTATTGTCACCACATTTTGAAGCCCCCCATCATCTTTCCATACTTTGTCATTTCTTCGAATTTCTTTGGTGGATCGTCAGGTTGGCGGGTTCAAGAAATATCCAATTCCTAATCGTTGTTTCATGTGCTCGTGCCCTTTTACAATTAGCAATTAGCAATTATATATAAGATCTTATTTCTACAAAATTTCTAGATGGTTATATTATCCCTTCCGAGTGTTAATTTCAAACATCATGGAATGTCATTTGCGCGTCGTCGGGTTGGTCCATTCACGAAATATTCAATCCTCAATTCTGAAAATGAGTTTGACCGACCATTTCCCTATTCCATACTTAGCCACTTTCCAAGAATTCTACAAATATGCAAACCGACTACTAAACTATCCCATCATGCTCTCTTCCATTTTACACGTTTTGTAGTCAAAAATTCTGATACATAAAATTTGATCATGGGACACTCACCTCTCTTGAGTATCCCCTGTATCCCTATTTGGAATCTCGTCCAACCTCTTTTCAGACCTTTCCATTTGTTCCTTGTTCTCCCCCATCTCCATGACCTTCGCACTTTTCTATAATAAAAAAATGTTCATATATATGTGTGTGTGTGTGTGTGTGTGTCTTGTTTCTAAATGTGTAATTAGTGACATTTAATTCTAACATATCATCGTGAAGTAATTGTATAGATTCTCATTGATGGGTGAAAGGCTCGAGGAGATATCCTATTAATACGCATTAAACCAAGATTTGTGGAGGGTTATATTATCCCTTCCGAGTGTTGATTTCAAAATCATGAAATGTCGTTTGCACATCGTGGGCTTGGCACCTTCATGAAAACTCCAATCCTTAATTGCTCTTCATCGTACCGACCACCTTTGCACTTCTAAATATGCAATAAGTAAGCTTTAATACTAATAGTTCATCATGAAACACCCTAACATATTGTCATTAATCAGCGAAAGGCTAGAGGCGATTTCCCATTCATAGGAATTTAACCAAGATTTTGTGGAGAGTTATATTATCAGCTCCAACTGCTCATTTCAACCATCATCTGGAGCAAACCAATGTTCTCATAAACCTATGGCATCATCTCGATAGTAGTTCTGTGGAGATACAGTGAACATCTTCGGGTGCGAGAACGAGAACTTCCAGTAGTCCAGGGCATATTCTTATTACTTAACCCCTACCACCCAGGACGAATTAATTTGGACCTCTAGGATTGCTCGTGCAGGTTGTGTCCATGAATTTTTTGACTATAAGGAGCTAGTCTCTTGGTGCGCCTATAAATTTATTTCAGACAAAAGAATTATTCCACTGCAGGACTGCTCTTCTGTTTCTTTTCCACCTCAGGTATACTGCCAGATGTTGAGATTGTCGGAGCCAACATTGACGTTCAAAGGAGAATAATCCAAACAGTTCCTAGCAAAGCATAATAATGGGTTGGACCTCTTGCCCAATTTATTGGAAGACCCAATTGTATTTCCTAAAGATATCACAAGCTTCTAGGTTAGTTCATTTAGAAATCCATTCTGTGAAATTGCCCGGCCGTTTACAAGAATAACAGGACAGGAGTCCACAACAACTATTTCCTGGATGGATCTTTATATTTTCTATTTCACAGCCAAGGAACAAGCCATTTTTTATTGGGGCAAGCTAATTTCCCATGAAATCTGTTCCCAATTGCCAAGCTTCAAAAGGGAAAAGAAATTTTATATGTCATCTTACTTAGCTTTTGTGATAGCACATTGCTACTAGTTTCCAGAACTATCTCTGTCCAAGAATGTCAACTAGGAATTCGACCCTGAACATTCTAGTACCAGGCCTTGTAGAAGCACAAGGCCTCCCACTATTTTTATGAGGTTTTTAATGGCCTCGTGTCTGTTTTCAAAGTTTTGTTTTTAGGAGAAGATATTCCTCGCATATCTGAATAGACAACTAGTTTTTTGGACATGAAGGGGACACTTGAACATTTGGATAATTAGACTATGATAAGGATTTTTGTCTCCAGGTAAAAACTTGCTCTCCTTCCATGTCACATTACGGAGAAAATGTATTTTACAGAAGTAGCACGACAATACAAATATTGGTTTCATTTATTCCAAGAGAAGAGAAAAAAATAGTTCATTCCTTTGCCTTGGAAAGTAGGGGACTTCGTGTTGAAGAACGTCAACAAAATTGATGAATTTGTAGCCCATTATAGCAACTTGAACCTAATATATGATAAAATCCTAAGAGGGTTTGACCCCAATAAATGTTTTCTACAACATTTACAAACACTTGGCTTCGACAATTCTTTTTTCAAACAACACCTGACCAAAAACAGAGACACTGGTGGCAACACTCTTGCTTCTGATGACGGCGACCTAGACACACTGCAAAGAAGCACTAAATTGTAAATCCAACTGGGAAAAGGCCATGGTGAGAAGAGTGTTCAATCGACAAATAACACTCCCAAAAGTAGGAAATCTTGTAGCATCACTCCAACGACCCACCACAACAACAAAGAAACTCAGAGTTCTTCAAATAGAGGAGGAGATAATGACCCTCCTCACTCTAAAATTGATAGTTCTCACAAGATTCTAGTAGACAAGAAGAGAAAAACAATGTGGGACAGGCGGAAGAGCCCGGAATTTAGAGTGAGAACATGGAACTTGAACCTGATTTGGATAGCGTACTCCACTACCTTGATCAGATCGGAGATGCGATCCAACATAGTCGTCCAATGGACATATTTTATACCAATTGTTTTTTCGAAGATGAATCCTTCATGTTCCAAAGCGTTGTTTTTAACAACCAGTCCAAAGAATTGATTATTAAAAAAACAAATGTCAAAAATAAGAAAGGAAAATCTCGTTCAAAGGTTAACCTTGCGAACATGTGGTCGTCCAAAATATTTTAACTTCAAATAGCGACTGGAGATGCACTTGATGATTATTTTATCACCAATAGTTGTCAAATCAAGCAAGTGAGTTCAACTTTCAACGATGGAGATCCATCAGGGCGATCGAATCGACGACCATTGGATGATCAGGAACAAACAGTTGCACAAAGAATAGTGTTGGGCAGAGTTTTGAAATCACAACGTCATCCTAGCCATTGAACCCTGGGAGGACACGTGGTGCGTGATCAGTGTTATCACTCCAAGAAATTAGTCCTCGACTGTAGAAGGGTGTAATTTTGGTAACTTTAAAAAAAATAATAATGTGGAGGAAAAGAGGATCATATTGGATGACATTATAAAATCATATCCATTTATGAATACATCAGTCACTTGAAAGACCAAGGCTTTCAACTATGTAACTCAAAAAGTTTTAACTTAATGTGTGGAAACATGGAGAAGACCTATTATGCTAACAAAAATACCTATACAACAGCATATGTGGATGTCCAGTAATGATAGGTAAATTACTCTTCACACCAGCAAAAACATATATAAGATTGCATATTATATATGTCCATACCCAATAGGTAAATACTTGCAACTTTAGTGTATGAATGCACCGATAGGATAACAACTATCTGGCATTAAGACAAACATCAGAAGAAAGGTATATAACTTTAATATACCAACGAAGAGATGGGATTACAGCCTTCTATCATTGAATATACATAAACTTGGAAAGAAAGGAAATGGAAAACTAAGTAACATAGTGAAAGAAGCTCAATGTCAAGATATATTAATGGACATCTCCAAAGGATGAAATATACAAGTCTTCAAGAATAGAACCACAGTCCTCAGACTGTTCTTCCTCCATATAAACTATGTCTCTGTGGGATTTAAATAAGCTTTACAAATCAGTTTCAATATCCTCAAAAGATGGTTTTGATAACCTCTTTTCCTATCTCAAATTCAAATTTGTGAGGTGGCTGGAAAAGACAGAAATTTCTGGAAATATGTTGCTCAAAGATTAACCCATATATCTCAAAATGAAATAGTTGTGTACAAACTCGAAGAGGCTTTTGTATGCTGGTTTGTTTTGAGAAAAACCCTCTCTCATTTATTTGAGATTCATTTTCATTTGCTCAAGATATGCATTTCAAAAACATGTGTCAAACAGGGAAATTCTGAGATCTGAAAATTAGGGATCAGAGATGAATTTGATTCTCCCAATCTATGACACCTATAGGAAAAATGAGAGAGGTTATTTTTATTTGATGTTTTAGTAACAAAATCCTCTGTCCGTTTCTCAAAATTATTCTCCAATCGCTCAGAATCATCATTTGAAAATGATGACATGGCATAGTAAAAACAAACTCTTCTACACTTTCGGCGGCTCATTTGCCCTTGAAAATCTGATTTAGCCACCGAAAAGGAAAACTTTCGGCAGCTCATTACACTGTAAAATTACCACTTAGTCTCTGAAAGATAAAATTTACTTTTGGTCTATTTTATGAGGTGAAATCCTTATTTTATTGAATTGATATGATTATAGGCCTTTCTCATAAACTCCATGACTAAAATACATCTTCTCTCTAAATATATCTTGTCATGTGAAATCTCAATTATTTTGGAAATCATTTTTTATCACTAACATCTGGCTCCAACTGGGATGGAGACCTTCCTGTAAGGTTTCGAAGAACCATAGATCTAATGCCTTTCCTGAAAAATAAAATATGAACTTAATGTCTAGTGTTGCATGGGCATGGAGTCAGTATTCCATTGGGCATGGAGTCAACCATTTCACCTCTTTCTAAAAATATCCCATCATTGTATGGATGATCTATGTATATCTTCAAGACTTCCTTTATTCACACAAAGTAACTGCTACATCTACTGCAAAATGAAAGAAAAGGAATGCTTGGGCAGTAATCTTATTTCCTACCTACTCTACTCTAACCACTTCTATAATTTGGTTAGGTAAAGGAAAATTTCCATAACATCCATCCAAGTAATTTTAATACTGAAATGATTTCATCATCCTCACTGACCAATATTGGATGTTTGAAATGCAACAACAATGATAAAAAATCATTCACAAAACCAAAATCATATGGAAATACTGATAAGTTTAACAAATATGAAGTCTTCATGTTCTATGAAATGTATGATTCTATGAAGGTTGCCACTGGATCTTTGAAACTGATATCAGAAATCTACTAGTCTTCATGAAAACGTTCCACCTATATGATTGCTTCTCGACCAAAAGATTTATAACCTTCTTCTTCTTTTATGATTACCTTGTGATCATCAAAGCCTTTGACCTCTTCTTTAGAATAGTGTTCAGAAAATGATGATAGAGAAGTATTTGAATAACAGAGATATTGACCAGCTATAAAAATGTAGTTGTATATACGATCATGATTTATCATAAGTTCAACATGCTTTGTAAACTGATCATAACTTTAACATGAATACCTATCTTTGGAATGCTCTGCCAATGTTGAAGAATCTGATTCACAATCTGAGATAATCTTAGTTGCTTGTTGTTGTTCTAAAACTACCTCATATTCATTACCTTCCTGCTCAGATTTTGAACTATACTGACATTCTATTGGATCAAATTTATGCATATTTTCAAAGTCAACCTACTCTCATATCCTCTTGGAAGCATGAATATTTTCCTCCACCTCTAAAGCATATTCAAACAAAATGCTTAATGATGAAGATTTCATTTATAGCAGAAGAAGGGCAAGTTTTGACTGCAGTCCCATCACATAATATATCATGGAAATTGTCTCTGTAGGCCTGATCCCCAAGGGCATGCCATGATCGCTGTTGTAAAACCTTCTATTGAAGACAGGCAAATCTTCACCCTGCTCTCTCTTCAAAAAGGTATGAATCTAGTGATTTATGTTTGCCCCAATGTTTCATAAAAAAATCAGTGAATTCTATCCAAGAGACAATGGAGTCAGATCTTAAACTCTTGAACCATATAGCAGCATCTCTAATCAATGACTTAGAGAAAAATATCATGATAACATCCTCATAAACAATCTGAAAACGATCAATAAAATCTTCAAAAGATTCCAAGTGCCTCTCAACTGAAGCTTGATTCTCTCCAGCAAACCAAGGGAGATATTCATAACAGTCAAGAGGATAAGGATGAAGATGAGAGGGAAGCTTTAATGGATTAAACATCTTCATCCTAATTTTGATTTGAAAGGTTGTGGGATGATCATGAGGGGTAGCAATTTTCTGACAAGGTTCAGAGGTTGTGCCAACAAGTGTTGAGCTTTGTATAGGTTTTGAATCAGTTTTGATTCCGTCAAGGTTACATGGTTGATCAGATTCAGAAGGAATTTGAATACAGAGGTCATTTTAATAAATGAACCGAGGCACGAAAAACTAATTTAACTTCTATAATACAAGTAGGCTTCAAATCTTCTTCTAAAGATGGATTTATAAAAGATGGTTGATAATCTTCAGAATATACAAAACAGAGGATAATTCTTTTAACATGTGAAGGGAAAAGTATAAAGGAGATGATAAAGAATAACAGTGGTTCATAAAGTAAATTGATGAACTGGTACCTAGATTTTGAATTCAACCACTTCATCTTCTATCAGCCAGATTCTCCCCAGTGGAGTCTTTAATGTGGATTCATCAGGCAGATGATTACAGTCAAGTTTTATTTATGTCTCTTGTCTTCCATCAAGAATCATATCTTTTTCATTCTCCCAGGGAAACTTTGCTTTCACTTTCATTCCCCAGCAATGACGCTATTTTGTTATCACTCCAAGAAATCACTCCCTGACTGTAGAAGGGTGTAAGCTTGGTAAATTTAAAAAAATCAATAATGTGGAGGAAAAGAGGATCATATCGGATGACATTATAAACTCATATCCATTTAAGAATACATCAGTCACTTGAAATACCAAGGCTTTCAAATATGTAACTCAGAAAGTTTTAACTTATTGTGTGGAAACATGGAGAAGACCTATTATGCTAGCATAAATACCTATACAATAGTATATGTGGATGGCCAATAATGATAGGTAAAATACTCTTTACACCAGTAGAAACATATATAATATTGCATATTGCATATAATATATGGCCAAACCCAACAGGTAAATACTTGCAACTTTAGCTTATGAATGCACCAATAGGATAACAACTATCTGGCATTAAGACAAACATCAGAAGCAAAGTATATAAGTTTAGTATAGCAACGGAGAGATGTGATGACAGCCTTTTGTC
Source organism: Picea engelmannii (assembly GCA_009831015.1). Lineage (NCBI taxonomy): Eukaryota > Viridiplantae > Streptophyta > Pinopsida > Pinales > Pinaceae > Picea > Picea engelmannii. The sequence goes on along the minus strand of ML834047.1, from coordinate 3,485 downwards.
ATTGAATATGCATAAACTTGGAAAGAAAGTAAATGGAAAACTAAGTAACATAGTGAAAGAAGCTCGATGCCAAGATATATTAATGGACATCTCCAAAGGATGAAATGTACAATTCTTCAAGAATAGAACCATAGTCCTCGGACTATTCTTCCTCCCTATAAATTGTGTCTCTGTGGTCTTTAAATAATCTTTACAAATCAGTTTCAAGATCCTCAAAAGATGGATCTGATAACCTCCTTTCCTATCTCAAATTCGAATTTGTGAGATGGTTGGAAAAGACAAAAATTTCAGGAAATATGATGCTCAAATATTGACCCATATCTCTCAAACCAAAATAGTTGTGTACAAACTAGAAGATTTTGTAGATTGGTTGTTTCTTATAATAAACCTCTCTCGGTTCTTTGAGATTCGTTTTCATTTTCTCGGGATATGCATTTCAAAAACATGTGTCAAATAGGGAAATTCTGAGATCCGAAAATTAGGGCTCGGAGATGAATTCGATTCTCCCAATCTATGACACCTGTAAGAAAAATGAGAGAGGTTATTGTTCTTTGATGTGTTAGTAACAAAAGTGTTTGCCCGTTTCTCAAAATTATTCTCCAATCGCTCAAAATCATAGTTTGAAAATTATGACTCAACACAGTAAAAACAAACTCTTCTACACTTTCGACGGCTCTTTTGCCCTTGAAAATCTAATTTAGACTCCAAAAAGGAAATGTTTTGGCGGCTCATTACACTGTAAATTTCCACTTAGCCGCCAAAATCTAAAATTTACTTTTGGTCTATTTTATGAGGTGAAATCCTTATTTTATTGAATTGATATGATATAATCCTTTCTCATAAACTCCATGACTAAAGTACATCTTCTCTCTAAATATCTCTTGTCATGTGAAATCTCAAAGATTTTGGAAATCATTTTTGATTGCTAACAATCAGCATAGTCACGATTTTGCGAGGCAGAAAGGTCAAAGAGAAGAGTCATCATAACTCAAGAAATGCGAAACCCCGAAGTGATCCACATCGTCCAACTAGAGGAACATGTGGCACGAGAGTAGAATTTTGTTGACTCACAAAATGGCGCAGTCAAAGGGAAGATTCATGAGAATTCACGAAATGTGAAATCATGAAATAATCTGGGTCATCCATTGCAATGGGACGTGTGTCACCTGATCCAAGATATCACGATTTCTTGACTTGAAGGTTTGAGTCAAAGGTCGAGTCATGAAAGCTTGTGAAAGGTGAAGTCGTGAAATAATCCAAGTCATTCTCTCTAGCAGGACGCGTGGCACCAGATCCAAGTCGCAGAGAAGGTTTTCCAGAAAGCTTACATCAAAAGTGTCGATATCCCGGGTCTCGAAACACTCATATCATTTGGGTCATCCGATCGAAGGGGGCACGTGGCACTCGATCCGAGCATCACGATTTCGATTACCGGGGGTTTGAGCATGACGTGCAACACAAGTTCGAAAAACGCGAAATCGCGACATGCCTAGAGACTAGGATCATGGTCACTGCCCAGGGTCATACGGAAGTAAGGTTTAGTTGAAACATCAGACCCCCAGTCACATTTAGAGGACTATTTCAAAGTCCAAAAGAAGCATCACAGTCATTGGTTGAGAAGAAGATCTGACCGTCGGTCAGATAAGCGATTTTGTTGATTTTGATATCAGGAAATCTGAAGGTGAGCCATATGAAAGCCCCCAAAATGTGAAATTTCGGGATGACATTACCACAGGTTCATGGCCCTGAGTTACATTGAGGAGGGGTGAGAGGAAAGGAGTCTAACTTTCAAGCCTTGGAGAGCAGGCATGTGGTCATCCCCTAAGCATTTCATTTCGGCCACTCTCCGGGGAAAAGAAATTAATGTATAATTGAACAGGTGGTTGAGAACTTTTCTCAATCCATAAATGGAAGGCATGGAGGTTCTGGAGTGGTTAGCCCATGGTAACCCTATGGATGGATTTCCCTGTAAGAGCCATGTCAATCTGATCTTGGGTTTGACAGAGGAGTGCAAGTGTAGACTTACAGAAGAAGATACAGATGCAAAGTTTTCATTTCTATAGCCAGGTCACACTCCTAGTGTTGGCAGATTGTTTTGAGTATATATACTCAGTTTTATTATTTTGTAATGGTCAATGGTAGAGCATTTCTATCGTATTGTAAAGTTTTAATGAACACTCTGGTTCTCTAGTTATGCATATGCATTTGAGACTTCTTGTTTAATGACAGTCAGCTTTCTTACTCCATCTTATTTCCCTCAAATATTGAAAGAGTTCATGACTGACTGATTCACTTGAATTATTGTGACGACATTATAATGGATGATTGATTATAGTTTTGTTGCAATTCCTTTCATTTTTTTGAAATGTAATATCGAGAAATTCTTGCATTTAAGTTTTTCTTCTTTGGGATATTGGAAGACCTGATGTCCTTGGTAGACCTCTACATTTCCTCACTAAATCTTCCTCCTATTCACCCTTACTACAACTTACTGACTGAAGTTAGACCAAGACCTCACCTATATGTGCATACCAGCCCAGTTTTTTGAGTTAAGACTATGCTTTCTTGAGATTGCGCCCATTTGACCCTTTTATAACCAACCTGTGACATAAACCTTTGATGGGTATCAGGCTAATCTCTGTCGCAATTCAGGGGTGACTTCTGGTGCTAACATTTCTGACACCATTGCTGGGGATGAAAATGAAAATTTTCCCTAGAATTGAATGACAAAGATTACTAGTTCTGAAGGTGCATCAAAACTTAGTACATTCAGATTGCAACTGTGCAGCTGGTGATTCCACTGAGGCGACTTCATTGTCTCGGCTCCACTTTTTTAGTGAAATTGCGTCTGGATACACCTAGTAGCCCCTGGGAGAACACAACGATCAGATCTGGCCTTTGATGGTGAACAAGGACCAGACGCACCCATTTTGCATATCTTTCACCTAGTGACTCCATGATTAAAGGATTGATTGGTGACTCCATTGGTTTGAAATGGAAAGAATCATGGCTCGAAGGTTTTATCCTTTTAAATTTTCTATTGTTCCTAGTTTTCCTATTGTTTTCCCTACTGCAAATGAATGGGGCGATTATTTGGCCATATTTAGAGAGCGTAAAGAGCACAACCTTGCTCAACATCTCCATGAGTTTCATGAACTCATGCATCAGTGGGGAATACAACATGAGGATGTATTATTGAAAATGTTCATGTTCTCGTTAGTAGGAGATGCTCGTGATTGGTATTTCTCCTTACCCCCTACCAACATCTCCTCCTTGGGAGAATTTCATGCAGCTTTTAATAAGCATTGTCAAAGGTATTAATCCTCTAAGTTTATCTGTCATAACTGTTGTAGGGGATGTGACGACCATGATCAAGGTATGGTTGTTTCTAATGAAATATATAAGAATGAGAACCATGAAGAGGATGATGACGCATTGGGTGAGTTGATGGAGTTGGTAAAATCTCTCTCTGCCGAGATAGAAAG
>ML834046.1:31796-67706 GCA_009831015.1 Picea engelmannii | reverse complement strand
GTGGACTGCCACCTTCCATTGGTGACAAGATTCAATATGATGATCCTAAGACCATGGAAGAAACCATAAGAAGGGAAAAATGCTTATACGAACAACAAAGAGAAAAGCCTACCTTTCAGAAGGCTTGGGATGACCAGAAGAGGTTTAAGAAAGAACATAGGTAGAAGGGAAACATGCCTCCCTTTTTCAGGAACAGTCCTTGGGGACAGTCATCTTTTAGAGAGCCCAGGAAATTTGAAGGGAATGAGCAGATGCCAAGATCACCACCTATGGAGTGTTGGGGCTATAAAGGGAATCATAGATACAGAGACTGCCCCCACAGAAAAGATAAAGCAATAACTTTCCATACTGTTCAGCAAGCTAAAACAGTGGAGGATATGGGCAACAAAATGTCGAGGATCTACGCAGCCCTGGACAACAAACAAACATAATTTCAATTGCACATGATTGAAGTGGAAGGTATGATCAACAACCGACCACTTGTTATTTTAATTGATTCAGGGGCCATCCATAGTTATATAGACCCTAGAGTGGTGGAAAGTTTGCATTTAACAAGAAGCAAACATGAAAAGTCTTGGCTAGTGAAGTTGGCCACATGAACCAAAAGGAAGGTCACTAAATTGGTTAAGTCATGTTCAGTAGACATGAAAGGAATGAGCACTAAGGCTGAATTGAACATTCTTCCTTTAGGCTCATACGATTGCTTAATTGGGATGGACTGGTTGGACCAACACCATGCCCTTATGGACTGTCGTAAGAAGAGGTTTACATGCCTAAACGAAGAGGGAAATCAGGTAACAGTCCAAGGAATTCCTAGAGACGTGGCTGTTAGGGAAATCTCAGCCATGCAACTGAATAAATGTTACCGGAAAGGTTGTCAATTATTTGCAGCTCGGGTTGAAAAAGCATCCTGAGATGTAGTCTCGAATCTGGAAGACCATGAGGTACTCAAAGAGTTCAAGGACGTATTTTATGAGGTACCTGGACTACCTTCGAAGAGGGACATCAATTTTTCTATAAATTTGATGCCTGGAGTAGCTCCAGTTTCGAAGGCTCCTTATAGAATGAGTACGCCAAAGCTGAAAGAGTTGCAATTGCAGCTCGGAGAGTTACTAAAGAAGGGATACATTCACCCCAGCGTGTCAGCGTGGGGTTCCCCAGTCCTATTCGTGAATAAGAAAGATGGGACGTTGAGGTTGTGCATTGATTTTCGACAGTTGAATAAGGTAATTGTCAAGAACAAGTATCCTCTGCCAAGGATCGATGATCTTTTTGATCAGTTGAAGGATGCGAAAATATTTTCAAAAATAGATCTCTGATCAGGATATCACCAAATGAGAATAAATGATGAGGACATCAACAAGACCGCCTTTAGAACAAGGTACATACATTATGAGTTCACGGTGGTGCCGTTCTGGCTGTCCAACACGCTTGTTGTTTTCATGTGCTTAATGAATGGAGTGTTCAGAGATTATTTGGACAAGTTTGTCATAGTTTTCCTGGACGATATCTTGGTGTATTCCAAGACAGAGGAAGAACATGAGAAACACCTGAGAATGGTGCTGCAGGTGTTGAGAGAACACCAGTTGTACGCAAAACCGAGCAAGTGATCATTTTATCAAAGACAGATTCATTACTTGGGGCACATTATATCAAAGGAAGGGATTGTTGTGGATCCTGAAAAGGTTGAGGCCATTCGAGAATGGTCAGCGCCAAGGAATGTGGAAGAAGTTAGATCTTTTATGGGTCTAGCAGGCTACTATAGAAGGTTTATAGCCAGATTCTCAAGGATAGCTCATTCTATCACTTCCTTGTAAAGGAAGGAGAAGAAGTTCTAGTGGACTAAAGAATGTGAGAGCATATTCCAGTGATTGAAGCAGCTGCTAACCAGCGCTCCAATCCTGAATATTGTAGATCCAAATAAGGATTACGTAGTGTGCACCGATGCGTGTAAAGAGAGACTGGGAGGAGTTCTCAACCAAGAGGGATTTGTAGTTTGTTATGAGTCTCGGAAGTTGAAGGAGCATGAGAGGAATTATGCCACTCACGATTTAGAGCTGGTAGCAATCGTCCACGCCTTGAGGAAATGGAGACATTACCTCATGGGCAAAAGATTCGAGTTGAGAATAGACCATAACGGTCTGAAGTATTTATTTGATCAACTAACTTTAAATGTCAGGCAAATTAGATGGTTGGAGTTTCTATGCGAATATGAATTTGATATCAAGCATATCAAAGGGAAAGAAAATAAGGTGGTTGATGCACTCAGTAGAAAAGTGCACGAATTACATGCTACAACCATTGGCATGTGTAGGACTGAGATTAAAGACAGAATTTTGGAAGCTGCAAATGCTAATTTGCAGTACAGAGGTTTAGTAGCAAAGATACAACAGCGTGAGAGACCACAAACCAAGGAAAGTTACACCTTGGGAACTGATGGCTTACTTCTGTATAAAAACAGAGTGTATGTACCCAATGTCCGAGATTTGAAGCTAGCAATTCTAAAAGAAATGCATAACGTGGCTTATACTGGACATCCTGGATACCAGAAAATTGTTGCAGTAGTCAAAAGCCATTACTTCTGGCCGGGTCTGAAGAAGGAAATCGCTGAATACATCACCAGATGTATGGAGTGCCAGAAGGTTAAGGCTGAGCATAGGCACCCAACAGGGTTGCTGTAGCCTTCACCCATTCCTGAATGGAAATGGGATGTGGTAACAATGGATTTTATCACTGGACTACCTAGAACAAGAAAACAACATGATTCAATAACGGTGGTGGTGGACAAGCTTACTAAAGCTGCCCATTTTATTCCACTGAAAACCACCCACAGGGCAGTGGATGTTGCTGATATCTTTTTAAAAGAAGTTGCACGCTTGCACGGAATTCCTAAGACAATTGTGTCTGATAGGGACCCGAAATTCACTTCAAATTTCTGGAAAGGATTGTTCAAAGGATTTAGAACGAATTTGAACTTTAGTACAGTGTATCATCCTGAGTCTGATGGTCAGACAGAGAGGGTGAACAGGGTAATAGAAGACATACTGAGAATGTATGTGATGGATAAACCATCAAGGTGGGAAGACTACCTGCATTTTGTAGAATTCGCCTACAATAATGGGTATCATGCATCATTGAAGATGAGCCCATTCGAAGCACTTTATGGAAGAAAGTGCAACACTCCAGTGAGCTGGGATAATCTAGCTGACAGAGCAGTCGTTGGGCCTGAACTGCACAAAGAGATGGAAGATCAAATGATAAAAATTAAACATAATGTAAACGCTGCCCAGGATAGGTAGAAACGTTACGCTGACAGTAACAGAACCCATAGAGAATTCAAAGTGGATGACCATGTTTTCCTGAAAGTGAGGACTAACAGGAGTTCCCTGAAGTTGGGAAGTTGCACCAAATTGGCAACAAGATTTTGTGGGCCATTTGAGATCGTGGAAAGGATTGGGCTAGTTGCATACATGCTTGCATTACCTGCATCTATGACTGTACATAATGTGTTTCATGTTTCACTACTTAAGAAATATGTACCTGATGCTAATCATGTTATCGATTGGAATGTGATTCAAGTGGAACCAGAAGGTGTCCTGTAAGTGCATCCTACGCACATATTGGACAGGAAAAGCAAACAACTCCGAAATCGAGCTATAGAGCTTGTAAAGGTCCAGTGGATCTGGTACGGTCCTGAGGAAGCAACATGGGAGTATGCAAATGCTATGTGGGCAGAGTACCCGCATCTTTTTGAAAATTTTGAAAGGCTTGCAGAGACAATGTAAGTTGCACTGAGGACAGTGCAGAAATAAGGGGAGGGGGATTGTAGTGTCCCCAAGGCTGAGCCCTGTTGTAAATCATGTTCTGAAAGGAATTGTAATTATGTTTTATAGGCTGGTGAGCCATGTTTTTATAAGCTGGTGGCTTATGTGTTTGTTAGGCCAGGGAGCCTAAGTGTTGAAGGCCAGGAGCCTGCTGTTGTATATGTAATCACGTAGAGAAAATTAATAAAAATTTGTAAACACCGCCAGGTGCAGACCGACCATGATGAATGAGTGAAGGGGGATTGAGATTCCACAGATAAGGCAAGGGATTAGGGGCTGGAAGGTGGGAAAAGGGGATAAGTGTTAATCCTAAGGGGCTTCAGCCTTGGGAATAATATTTTAATATTATTCCAAAAAGGCATGAGCATTTCATGTTTTATCCTAAGTTCCTAACCATGAGGAAGGTGATGCGTGCTGGGTAAACACATGTAGTTTCCAGGGCAACAAGTGTTAGCCCTGACCCAAGCAAATAAAATGGCGAAGATGAGACGTGATGGGGGTTCTCCTCCATTCCACTCGACGACCTAAGGGGATAGGGCCTTTGAGAGGTACAACGGATCCAACCTCTGCAGAAAAACCTTGTACATATTCTAAACTGAAAAACCTGTGTTCGTCTGGAGAATCCGTGTGTATCCTCTATCTGAGATCGAGCTTGTGCATGGGGTCTCTATCCCAAAGTCGTGATTGTGAGCCATTAGGCCATTGTTGAGCCTATAGGAAAGCCGCGTCAGTTTTCCCTATTGATTGTTGTGGCCACGCAGTGTTGGACTGCGTGTGGCTTGTTGGCCAGTGGAGCAACACTCTCTCCAGGAGAGAGAGTGTACAAAGGAAGGAGAGAACGCCTGGAAGGAACCTTGTAGCTGCCATAGAGCCCGGAGACTTCTGGTCCGGCCTATTGTTGTAATCCAAGGCAAGGGAGGTTAGTAGCCGAAGGACTGTCCAGGTGACAAAGAAAGTGTATACTCCTGGGGTGGAACAGGCATGTGGGGAATGAGGGTCTGTGGGCAGTGAGTGTGAGAGGTTCCTGGGAGAGAATCCCATCCTTGTGGTTGTGTTTTGTTTCCCTGTAACCTCAGCCTAGCCTAGGATTCCTTGTCTTGGGGTGGAGCTTAGTCCCAGCTCGGGGGTGACCCACTGTTAAGCTGATCGGTAGTGTGGTCTAAGGCTGGGATGTTCGTGGAAGGCCTGCACTTGGTTGGTGGAATCTACTACTGTTCAAAGATAAGTACCAGATGATGCTTTAATTATGTTTCTATATATATGTGATTATAATCATCATGTATTCTGCTGTGTATATGAATTGATGTTAAATAGTATTGATTGTTGATTATGGCAGTAAATCATATGATTACTTTGTGTTGAATGTGTTTAACTTGTTTTGAATGCATGTGATTAATTGTGAATGAGAATGTTGTTATTCCACGTAGTAACACCTACACAATAGTGAGTAAAAAGTGGTGCTACAATGTTAATATGGTGATGGATAAAGACAAAATACTTGTCTTCTTAACTTATTTGACACAAAACTTACATCTACTAGTCTGAAGTGTACCCCCATCTACTTTAAATTTACTCAAGTGAAAGAAAAACTCACAGACTCAAAAACCCTAAGATAAAGCATGATTAATCATGAATGGAAAAATATATTTATAACTATTCCAACTGCCAAGGAAATGGCTTGAAATCCTATGTGGACATTCTAAACCTAGATTACTATTCAATCATGAGACTCAAACTTATTCTGACCTAATCTGTCCCACTGTACTATGGCACAATGTTCCTTTTAACAAAATTAAAATTTTAAATACTCCCCATTTAGATGGAACTCTTGTTTTAAAATTAAATCAATGGACTTAAATGAACTAAATGCTTGAGCATTATCTATTGTGATTTCTCTTAAAACTTCGAATCTCGAGATAATTTATATTCGATAATTCATTAATTTTGACTAAATTCAATTTAAGAACCTTCAAATATACGTCGGAATTAGTGTTTCTAAAGTGCAAAGTTCACAATTTTCGAATTCACACTTTCAAAAACCAATAATCACTCTTTCGGAATCCAATTTTACACTTTGCAAACACCAAATAATTTCACACTTCTGAACATGAAATTCTTATATTTTAAAGTCTAGATTATTATTATTATCCCAAATTAATGAAATGGTTGTTTAATATCAATGATCACTTTTTTAGTGGCCTTTCTTGTTAGACAATTTCTACCCATTTTGTCAAATAGTTAGTGGATATGATCATATCCATTTTGTTAGTGGAGGTAGGTGTGGGGGGAGCTTATTCGATCCTAAAATAAATTTGATTGTATCCTGTGCATGGGGGCTCAAGAAAGTTTCCAATAACATGGCAGAGGCATACTCACTTTGAAAAGGGTTGGAATAGCCAAAGGAGATGGGCTTATATCCATTATGGTGTTAGGAGACTCAATGTTAGTCATCAAATATATGATGAATAGCGACGGGCCATCAAAAAAGGCCCTAAGCACTCTCATTGCATGGACCCGCAAAGCGCTTGGACAATTTGACAAGGTTAACTTCTTCCACATCCGTTAAGAGTTAAATGGAATAACAAATCAATGTGAAAAAGACACATCCTTCCTTAGTCTGGGTGCACGTTATAGAAATGGAGAGTTGGGGTACTCCCCCATACCATAATGTCAGTCATTTATCAATATTTAATAGCCATAAGGGGCGGGCCAGTGTATGTAAGGGTTGGTAGGCACACTAGGAAACCCACGCACTTGAAGATCATCAATATTGTTATAACCCTAAATTGCACCACACATGCTTACCTAGCATCAGGACAACTCATATCCCTTCATTGCCAAAACATATGCTGAACAACTCTTTGGAAATCCTCTTGTGTCAAGGCCCACGTGCCCTAACCCATTACTGCACGTGTGTGCACGCTGGCTGGCGCACTACAACATGCGTGTACCTAACAAAGCACGAAAAAAGGAAAGTTGCCGACGGAGGCAGTCCACCTCTTCCCTGTCAGAATTATACATTCTTAGGGGGTTTTCTGGAATCTTGTCTGAGTCTTGCTGGTTCACAGTCCTATCTCAAGTTGCTTTTTTCGCTTTGTTATTCCTTGCGTTATTTTTTCTTTTCTGTTAGAAAGAGCATCCAAGCCTTCAAGGGACCCTGGTTATCAATACCAGAGGCCTATTCCTGGTCTGGACTGCCTATTTTTATTTTTGTCTTAGAATTATACATACACGCGGCCTGTACAAGGTCAGCCCGCGTGTACACTCTTCCTGTTTTAGCTCAGCACGCGTTTGCACGCGTGCTGTTTTAATGACAGTAGCGTGCTTGACAGGCTACTTTTTAATCAGGGTGGGGCAGTCATCCCCTCCTTTGATGAGAAGTATTCCTCTCAGGTGTTTGAGTCTAGGGTTGAACAATCAGTAGGTTAGGTCCTCTTACCCTTAGCCTTTTTTTTCTCAGCTGATAGTTGACAAAAAATATAAAAATAAAAGTTTGTTTTATGGTTTTTAGACAAGCATAAGAGTCTTTGTTTTCTTGATTGCCATTGTGTGTCTTTACTCTGATTCTTTGTGATCTGCGCTTTAAGCCATAATTTGTTTTTCTTGGTTTTGTGCTTGTCGGTATTTTCCCTTTGTTGCTTGATTAGCACTTAAATAATAAAAAAAAAATATCTCTTTTCATTTTCTTCCTTGTTTGAAGAGAGTGTTTCTGCATCATTAGCTAGGGAGAAGTCTTTTGTTTCGTAAGTTTTTGCAGTGAATTTAGAGCATAAGTAGCTCGTAGTCGAGCGAAATTTCTTTATGATTGCTGCATAAAATCTTAGAAAAATTGAAAGGAAAAATAAATCTTTCTTTGTGAAAAGTTGCTGAGATTTTGCATTTAGTAAAAGTCTTTTTTTTCCAGCGTTTTTCATTCGTTTTTGCTTTCGTATTTACACATCATCAATTTCACCTTCATACCCCGTGACATAAGAAAACCCATAAAAGAAACACTAATTTAAAATCTATTAGACTTTTTGTTTGTAGGGTTCACAAACTAGTTCAGGACTAGGGCCTTGGATTAGGTTGGAGAGGAAACTCTCCAAGGCCATTCAAAACCAAACATTGGAGTCTGTGATAGGGAGTGTCTAAGTCGAGTTTCATGGAAGTTATTCGGGACCCCCCTCTAACACAGGGGATAAACACGAGGTCGCGTGTGGAAAGGTAGCGGAGATAACCCCTCCAAAGCCGGACCAATCGTAGTGGAGAACAAATATCGAGGGCTTGTTTTGGGATTCCGTCATTTGCATTTGCTACGGGGCTTCGTGGGTCTCAAATCCGTTCGAGGTCCTTAGTTGTCTTCCAAACCATTTTCTCTCGATACCCTTGACAGGTTTCGGGCTTGATACCCTGCTCATTGTGGTCTACCCGACTTTCGACTGTACCCACCTGGTGACTGTTCGCGTGCTGGCAACCTAGTTGCCAATCTTTTTAGGGACATACACATGTGACTGTGGGGGTATACCGCGATACCTAGGACAAACATCGGGCCATGCTTTGCAGAGTATACTCGGAGGGTGCTTCCGTGTTCGAGTTGCACTTGCACCGGTAAGTTGCTCTAGTGTTGGTTGTTGTAATTGTTCTTCCAAATAGTTTAGTGATTTCTTGTCTTATCTCTTAGGGGCTTCTTTTTAGTGTGTGTTACTTTTTGAACGTGTAGAATACCTTAGCATGTCTTGGATCTTCTCACATAGTGGAGGATCCCGAGCTCCACTGGTCATGAAGGCTTCTGGGCCTGCCGCTGGTTATACTGGAGCCACCCCCGCCACCATTGAGGCGGAAGCTAGACCAACAAGGGTCATTCGAAGAGACCGGGTTACAAACCTTTGTGCCCGAACAACTCCCGGAGGAATCAACCACCAATCTTGGCTCGGTTGAAACCCCAACCACTGATACCTGGCCATCGTTTATTGTACCAATCCAATTTTACGAAAGCCTGTCAGTGCCTCACACAACTATGGAAACAAACGTTGTTACTTCTTCTGGGAATTCTTCCATTCCCACCACAGTTGCTACCAAAGGAGAATCATCTCCTAACTTACCATCGTCGGTCCGAGCCACCATGGTATCGACCGCAACTACGTCGCACAGTGGACTGACCCCATCTATGGCAGCGGCCACAACCCCCTTCACACCCAGTGCGACAGGCCCTTCGTTCTCATACGGTATGCCTAGTTCGGGTACAAGTCCTACACTCACTTACTCCACTTTACAGACTTTGGGTCTGGGGGCAGGGAGCTCTAACGCTCCTCTGCAGGGTCAACTTGGGGGAACTCCTGTTCCTTTCAATGCTTTTCTTTACGCCAAAAGTCATATCCCTCCTTCGTCCCCTTCACTTGGTGGTCCGCATCAGCAGTCCGCCAGGCAGCCTGCACACACTAGTTTATTTGGAGCCGGGAGTCAAGGAACACCTGCGCACAGTATGCTGGTAGGTTCATCACCGTTTGTTTGGAACGGGACATTTGGTAACAACACTTTCGCATCCACCGCTTTCCCATCTGGGTGCAATCCTATTTTTGGACAGTCTACTCCTGCATAGGGTACTACTCCTGCGCAGGGGGCACATATAGCAGGACCTTGGAACTCAGGACAAGGATCCATTCCCTCCTCTGGAATGTCGTTCTGGGGTAATTATTTCCACAATCAATGGAACCCTGGACAAACTACTATGCCTCTCCCATCAGGACTGGCATGGGGTAATCCTTCCCAAATTCCTTCGAACACGATGCATGCCCAACACCCAATGTCCTTTATGGGAAATCAGCCAATGATGTCTCCATAGATGAAAAATCCTTACGCTGGTCAGGGCCATGGTTTCTACCAGAATCTGGGCCAGCAACCAAACTTTTCCTGGCAACCTGGTGCCAGTCAAACTCCAGGACCCCTTTTCCCAGGTTATCAGTAGCAACCCAAACTACCATTCTTGGTGACGTTACACTTGCCAGATTTGACAAGGTTGTTAAATGATCCTATTTGTCATGATCCACGTTGGCCTCCTATGCCAACAAAGTTTCCTTCAGACATTCCAAAGTTTGAGGCCAAGCCTAACGAAGATCCAGGTGATCATGTGACTACCTTCCATCTTTGGTGTTCATCTAACTCATTAAAAGATGACTCCGTACAGTTGCGATTGTTTCAACGCACTCTTATCGGGAGTGCCGTGAAATGATACATCGAGCTTGATCGCTCAAGATACTCTTCTTTTGGCGAACTGGCGATGGACTTCCTTAACCATTTCTGTGATATACGACGTTGGCACAGAGTTTCTCGCTAATTTCGAACAGACAACGACGGACCATAACTCTGATCATATCCGAGAGTGGAGATGTTGGAAGAGTCTAATCAAAGTACCAGTTCCACCAACATTCCTGCTTGATTGGTTCCTTAAGTCTCTGGTCCCGCAATTATCCAAAGATGTCGCGACTTTCAGATTTTTCTCCGAAGAAGATGCCATCATGAGGGCTCAACAGTTTGAGCTCATCTATTCTCAGTCTAGTTTATTATACAACATCCTGTCGGATGGACGACGATCGATACTGGATAAAACTAGACAGAGAGTTGGACCACATGCCGATGATATTGTTGGTTCAGCACAAACCAAGCCCGCTGAGAAATTGACAAAACAATTGCAACAGTTATCTATACAACACTCAACGGCCAGCCAGACTACTGCTTTGGCTGCTCCTCCTACCCAAATGTCGGACGTACACTCCATGCAGTCGACTAACCCAAAGGCCACCCAATAGCCGGAAGGGAAGAAAAAACAACGAAAGAAGGGTAAGGGGGATAAAAAACCCACTGATAATGCTGGCGGGGACACCAAAAAAAAATGGAAGGCGAGGTATCCATGCAACTTGTGTGCGAAAGACCACCCGACCCATATTTGTCCTCGACTTGCAGAGGCCCAAAAGTTTGTCACACAACAACAACAAGCAGTGTTGACTAATCCCTTTCAACATGGGCAAAATTTAACTCAAGCCTCTACAAGTGCCGAAGGGGGCAGCCAAGAAACCTACCCTCCTCCAAACAATCCCTCATCCGCGAATGTATATATGGTTAGGGGTGATGCTTTCATAACAACTAGAGTGCATGACTATAGTAAACCAAGCACTTCTGAGAAAGGTAAAGAAGTTGAAATCCCATCTCTTCCTCTATAAATCAAGAAGACGTTGGGAGAAACAATGACATGCATTCCAAAGGGGGCATTTAAGAAATCTTCTCACAACCCAAACGCAAGGGCCGCCCATAATTACTCCGTGGTGGAGGATTTATCACAAACCCCTTGTGCGATGCCTGCTTTGGAGGCCCTCCAAAGTTGCCCTGCTCAGAGGAAAGCCTTGTTAACCTCTTTAGGCTCTACAGAGACTTGTAACCCAGGTACCATCATGTTAGATACAACCGATTTAAAACCTCGTCTGCCTTACCACGTAGCGTTTCAGATAGTAGTGGCTCATCCCACGAAAACTTTTACACGGAATATCTTTCGCACGGTGGTCGACGAGGGAGCCTCGACATGCGTTATGTCGTTAGCATGTTGGAAGGCCATTGGCCAGCCCGCTTTGTCTCCATCACCTACTCTCCTCAATGCTTTCGATGGTCGTTCTTTCTGACCACATGGCATTGTTTCTTCTTTCCCTGGGCATTTAGGAGGGAAAACTGTGTGTGTCGAAGTATAGGTAGTCAATTCTCCCCTCGACTATAATCTCTTGTTAGGACAGAGTTGGACTTATGCTATGCAAGCTGTGGTTGCTACAGTTTTCCGAGTCTTGTTGTTTCCACACGAAGGTCGGATAGTGACCATCGATCAATTTTCCTTCTCTAGACCTGACCCAGCTTTGGGGGCATCCACGGTCCCCATGATTGATAATCCTCAACCAGGTGTCGTTAACATAGGAGTTGGTTTGTGCCCGTCCTTGATGGGTACCTTCGATTACCCACCTCCTCACGATGATGTCAAATTTATATCTAATCACCATAAGGTTGAGATTTTTCAAGTTTCGTCGTTCCGCATGACTTAATTTGAGGATCCTTGGATTCTTCCTTCCCCATCAGCCACGATGGATGAGACAGGGAACTCATGCATGTCCATGCCCTTGTCGACCGTTGAAGTAGCATACTCTTTAGTCCATCATGCTTCAACTAACCCTGATCTGACTCCCACACAAGAGTTAGATCCACTTATAGAGCCTATTTGGGCTCAGGGTTCTCTTGCTAACATTGATTCGTTAGACTTAGTCTTGCCTTCCGACGAAGCAGTAATCGAAGCAATGACTAGTCCGGACAAACCTTGGGAAGATCTTCATCACAGATCATACTTTCTCCCCAAGTTAAGCCGAATCGAAGCAAGAGAATTCACCATTACCATGACGGGAGATCAACCATGTCGTATTAACCTCTTAGCTACACAGGAAATTTATGCTGAGGGCAATATGGTGACTATCGCTGAAACCATACCCATCAACATCTCCCGAAACCCTGGCATCGTGGAAAATGTCTTCGTCGGAGCAGATTGCTCCCCCGAAGAGATTCAAATTTACACGGATCTTTTCAAAGAATTCCGCGATGTTTTTGCCTGGTCTTATGAGGAAATGCCAGGTATCAATCCAAAAATAGTTGAACATGAAATCACAACGTATCCTGATGCTAAGCCTGTTCGACAAAAACTTCATCCAGTCAATCCTAAGAAAGCAACAACCATCAAGATTGAGGTTGAGAAATTGCTAAAGGAAGGTTTCATTTATCCTATTCATTTGACTCAATGGGTGTCAAACCCCATGCCGGTCAATAAAAAACAAGGCACGATTCGTGTATGTACCGATTTCCATGATTTGAACAAGGCATGTCCCAAAGATAATTTTCCAACACCATTCATTGACCAGATCATTGACCAGATCATTGATGAATGTGCCGGTTGTGAAGCCTTTTCGTTCATGGATGGTTTTTCGGGATATAATCAAATCCAAATCAAACCTGAGGACCAACACAAAACGACATTCATTTGTCCGTGGGGTACATTCGCCTATCGTAAGATGCCTTTTGGCCTTAAAAATGATGGAGCCACATTCCAGCGGGCCATGTCTTTTGCGTTTCATGACCTCAAACATATAGTCAAGGCCTATCTAGATGATTTAGCATCACAGTCGCGCAAGCGAAAGGGTCATCCCACGCACCTTAGACTAATCTTTGAACGCTGTAGCTACTTCAGGATTCGCTTGAATCCAAACAAGTGCAGCTTCTGCGTAATGTCAGGATGTTTTTTAGGTTTCATCGTGTCAACAACAGGGATCATGGTCGATCCTCTTAAGGTGGAGGCAATAATCCAGTTGCCCCCCCCACGCACAATCTTACAACTTCAAAGTCTACAAGGCAAGGAGAACTTCTTACGATGCTTCATCGCCAACTATGCCGAAATCACCAAGGGCTTTATGCGTTTACTAAAGAAAGACGTTCCCTTTTTCTGGGACGAAGCTGCTCAACGCTCTTTCGATGCATTAAAATACACCCTCACAACTGCACCTCTGCTACGACCACCTAATTATAACAAAGATTTCTTATTATATCTGGCTGCCGCAGAGTCAACCATAGGCATGGTTTTAGTTCAGGAAGATGATTCGTTTTCAGAATACGTGATCTATTACCTGAGCCGAGGCCTCATAGGACCGGAACTTAATTATTCCCATCTCAAAAAACTTGCGTTGGCAGCCGTTCATGCTGTTCAACGGTTCCGTCACTATGTTCTATTTCGCAAGACCACCATTGTTGCTGTCGTGAATCCATTCTAGTACATGTTGACATGATAAGTTATAGGCGGAAAAATCATTAGGTGGATGGTCATCCTCCAAGAATTTGACTTAGACTTCGTTTCAGCAAAGTCCAAGAAGTTATTTGTCTTCGTAGAACTTATTTTAGAACTTCCGGTTGAGTCAGGTGACGTTGTGCCTGAGGAATCACCTATCCAGGGGGATATGTTTTTGATTGAAGCTTCAGACCCCTGGTACGGAGATATACTTATCTATCTCCATACTTTGAAGTGCCCCACCTCTGCTTGTCGTGACGAGCGTCGGCAGATACGCCATCAGGCTAAGAATTATCTCATACTCGATGATACGTTGTATTGGAGAGGTGTATACTGTATCTTGCGTCGATGTCTCACTCATGAGGAGGCCATCATAGTTCTCAATGATTTCCATACTGGAGCGTGTGGCGGTCATTTATCTGGGTTGGCAACAACCCAAAATATTTTACGAGCAGGTTACTTCTGGCCCACACTTATCAAAGATTGTATCGAATTGGTCAAGAAGTGCCATCCGTGCCAAATCTTTTCTCGGAAGATGAGGGCACATCCCACTCCTATGTTTCCTGTCATCATAGTTGGTCCCTTCACTAAGTGGGGGATTAACTACACTACATGCAACCCCCCGTCAGCAAGGGGGCACCGCTATATCATCGTAGCTGTTGACTACTTCACTAAGTGGGTCGAGGCTATGCCAACGTTTAAATATGATGAAGAGATTGCAACTCTCTTCTTATTCAATCAAATCATAGCAAGGTTCGGCGTCCCGAGAGAGATTGTCATTGACCATGGAAGTCACTTTCAAAACCAAATGATGACCGAATTAACATCAAAGCTTGGGTTACGACAGGAACATTCATCACCTTACTACCCCCAAGCCAATGGGTAGGTGGAAGCTGTAAACAAAACTCTTAAGACGATTCTACAACGAACTATCAACTCAGCCAAGTCAAATTGGCATTTGATGTTATACTCGGGATTATGGGCTTATCAAACATATGTTAAGACTGCAATCGATTTCTCACCTTTTCAACTCGTTTACGGGTTGGAGGCAGTCTTGCCCATAGAATGTCAAATCCCATCTCTGAAATTGGCAGTACAGTTATTGCCAGACACTTCTCCACTTGAAGAACGGTTAGTACACCTTGAGCAGCTTGATGAGCAACGTCGTGACGTGGCCCTGGCCAACGAGGCTCATAAACATAAGGTCAAGTGTCAATATGATAGGTCTGTTCGTCCTTGGATTTTTTCTGAGGGTGACCTTGTCCTGGTCTATGACCAAGACAAGGACCCCCTGGGGGAAGGAAAGTTTAAACCCATGTGATTTAGACCCTTCATTATAAAGGAGGTATTAAAAAAGGGCGCTTATCGGTTGGTTGATTTTGAAGGGAATGCGTTGGTGGAGCCTAGAAATGGGCTCTACCTCAAGAAGTATTACTCATAGATAGGTCACTGTGGGTAACTTTTTGTAACATATGTATAGTCTTTGTACTATTACCTTTTTACGTTTCTTTTAAAAGTGTTATGGACGTGTCATTGATGTTATCTTCCGTCAATATGGTAGATGTCAAGTGAGTCTGAGGTGTTCGTTGGGTATGCAGACGGTGCTAGTCGACACACGCAGAGGCTTGCCTCCGCAGCTTGGGTAATCTTTACACCACAGGGTCAGTTATTATCTTCCGGAGGTATATGCTTAGGTGACACCACAAATAATGTCGTCGAGTATAGTGTAGTTATTGAATTGCTTCGTGACGCCTTGTCATTGGGTATCTCTCATCTCCGGGTCTATCTCGACACTCAACTGGTTGTGTCACAACTAAACAGAATATACCGGGTTCATGATCCAACTTTACACCGACGATTCCTTAGGGTACGTCTCTTAGAACACAACTTTGATTATATTATATATTTTCATGTTCCTAGGAGATTAAACCAAATCACAGATACTCTAGCTAATCAAATTTTAGATTGGCATCTTGCTCACATATAAAAGAACATGGACATAAACATGTAAATACATTTTTGCACACAGAATCCATAAGACACAAAAAAGATAAAAACCATATATATACATCATAAAATACTCAGAGTACATAGGTGGACGCAAGCGCCTAAAAAATAGGAACAATAACGAGTCACCGGGCTTATTCCCTCAAAAAACATATATACAAGTAGGTGCTCATGGCACATAAAGAGTCTAAATCTGTTCAGGGCCTATGGGCCCTGTTATAATCATCTACAGCACAGGCTAAATGCCTAAATAATCAAACCCATGTCCGAGGTGCCCCCACAACATGAGGTTGCATGGATGGCGGCAGGTCCTCTATCTCTGCCATCGGGACTGTGCGAGTGAGCGCAGTGAAGTTCCGCTCAACTCGTCTAAGGACCCTCTTAGCCTCTTCGGCTAGAAGGTTCCCTGCTACTGTTGCTCCCCCAGCGACGACAGTCGTGGCCTCTGGCCATGGACGATGCCTGTTCCGTGCATAGTTGGCAGGTCGCACAGGTCCCACATCTGCATACAACAAACGTATCCATCAAATACTCTGGCATACAAAAAAATGATATATATAACAAAAAGACATAAAATTTACATATGAAAACAAAAAAAAACTACAAAGGTGGAGACTTACCCATCTCTCCTCGCTCCTCACCAGGAGGCACGGGTATCTCTGGATCTCTAGAGAAGTCTATCCCTGCATATGGGTAGTCCTCGATAGCAGGGATCTGTCGTGACAGCCAAGCAAAGAAGTCATCGTCGAAGGCCTCAACGGTCCTTCCACCACCCTGTTGCGGCAGTAACACTGCCCATCTACACACTGCAGGGAAAGAGGCCAGATGTCCTCGTACTACAACCCGAGGACTGAAACATGGAACTCTCTCAAAAAAGAACGAACACAAGATAGTCCCGAACCTGAAGTTCCTCTGTGTCCACTGTCGACAGTCTGTCAATTTCCTCTTCATACACTCCAACAGTGTGGTACTCCAATCAAAAATCTGTGCATTCATGCACTGGATAACACAGTTCATCTGTGCGCGCGAAGCTTGATGCACGATTGCTGAGCCGGTAATCCGCCCAATAAGTAACAAGATAGTCTGTAGTGATAAGTTGGTAATCTTGCTAATGGGTACCTGGGAACCCGTATGTTCGGTCCCAGCCTCACAGTACTCAGCTATCAACTCCGAGATATTGCTCGGCCCCGCAAGAAAAGTCTGGAAGTTGACTGGTTCCCCTCTCCTTGAGAGGCCAGTCAGAAAGTAAATGTCCTCAGTGGTGGGCACCAATGATTGCCCCTCTAGCATAAAGGCCTCTGCATCAGGATGCCAGTAATCAATCAAGGCATTCAATAGCCTTGGTTTCACGCGCATAAATGGACATAAAAAGAATTTGAGTAAACCGCATTGCATTAACACGACCACAACGTTCGGATCTGCAACAACCAACTCACTGATTGCCTCATGCTCTCTCTTCCTCCACTGGAAATACATCCTGCCAATACAACAAGGTAAAGGAGGGTCAATACTTCTTTTAGTTTGCTTTTCCATAAATAAGGGGGGTACACGCGGTCTGTAGAGGTGACAGTTGCATGTACACGCGTGCAGGCTTTACTCTGAATGCGTGTACACGCGGGCTGTGTCTGGACAACCTGTGTGCACCTAGGGCCGACCTTTTTAAGGTCGTTGCCCACCCAAAAAATAAATTAAATGACTAAAATGAAGTATTGAATAGCTAGATAAGGGAGTTTGTACTTACTTGGTCCAAGCAGAAGTTCATTTCGTCCACTGTAGCTTCCAGAATCACTATCTTTGGCAAAGGGGGTCTTTTGGCTCCAGAGTCAATTTCCAAATCAGCAATGGTGATAATGAGCTACCAACTTCTATTTATAGACTTTTTGGCATCTTTTTGTCACTTTTTTGGCCCCCCTTATCAGTTTCTTTATACCAAAAACCATTTAGAGTGATCTAGGAGTTATATGGGAGGGATTTGATCAGGTATTGGGACAATTTTTTTAGAGTTTCGGAAAAATATTGACCGTCCATAAATTTTTTTTTTTCAAAAACAAAAAAAAATCAACTTGAGCATATAGGTTAGGATATCACTCCAACTTTTGCATCTCATTGCCTTTTCTTATGCTATAGGATCGATCCCATCAGGTTGTGACACAGAACCGTCATATCTGCTCTAGAAGTGTCGCGACTTGGTGGTATAGCTTACTAGAACATGGATGCCCTAGGTAGGTCCTGGTTGCATTATGGTGTCCATGTCGTTTCTAAACATACCGTAGGATCGAGAGTCCATATAGTCTTTCCTGAATATGAGTTTGAGCCTCATTTGCATGAGTCTTTTTCACTCTTTGTCTCACCCTCAGGACTCCCAAAAACTAACGAGTCTCCTTTTAAGCCCTTTTCAGACCCTCTAAAAATGAAAAGACTTCCGAGCAATCTTGTGACCTTTCACGCTCGTTAAACTGAAATTTGAAGTCACGTCTGTCCGACGGTAGTTTACCCCTTTTTCAGTTCGGATGGTCAACTGTACGAACAAAGGTATACTCTATTGAATTCTCATTCTTTATAAGAGTATTCTTAGGTATAATTTTATTCCTTTTTCGGGCCTGCGGGACTAAATTTACGAAAAAGAAACCCCCACGGAGTCCATAGTTAAGCTCTTTTCAGACTCCCTAAAATTAAAAAGATTGTCGAGTGACCTTATTCTTTCACACTCGTTACATTGGTCCAGAAGAATATTCCTGATGGAGTCCATAGTTAAGATTTTTTCAGACTCCTTAAAAGTGAAAAAATAGCCGAGTGATCTTGTCCTTGTCACACTCGTTAAAATGGTTTTGAATTGACGTCTAATCGGTGCTAGTTTATCCCTTTTTCGAACCGAATAGACTATTGTCGAAAAAGGTACCCCAGCGGGGTCTCCTTTTATGCTTTTTCAGACTCTCTAAATATGAAAAACCATCGATCTTACCTTCTTTGGGCTCGTTAAACTTACATCGAAGGATGTTACCATTGTGTGTTCTATCAACCGCATTTTCATACCTTATCCATCAGCCTTGTGATATTTTGCTTCTGCGTCTTAACACCTTTGGCCGCCGGAGGATTTTTCCCGAGTATCATTTTATCAGTACATCAGTCTTGTCCTTGTGCCTCGAGCTTGTATGTTTGCCGTACTCGTTCCTCCATTGTAATGTAATATTCCTTTATTCTTTTTCAAAAATTATCATAAAGAACAAAAAAATCAAATATACCCCAAAAAGAGGATGGGAAAAGTATTTTCTTTATTGGCAGCATAATGAGTTGCCTTTGGATAATGCACATCTGTTCATTTGATCATCAGACTATGGGATGTAGTATGAACTTAGGAATATTTTCTCGCTATATAGATTTGTGTCCTCCACTCTTTGGTTACTCTTCCAAACATATGGAGAGTTTGCGTTGCCTCCTGCTTCGTAGACTTATGATTAACATGTATGCTACCTGAGTCTTATCACTTGTCGTGCTGTTGTCCAAAGGAAGTTTGTCACTAAGTCTGGGTTGGCCCCTCTGCAATGTGTCTCTTGTCCGCATACCCGACCATCCTGAACATCCAATCAAGTCCTTGTTAGAAATCATTGAATCCTTCAGTCCGATCATCAATATTATCAAGTCCATAACTGACGAGTCGTCGAAGACCTCTAGGTAGTGCAGTCGTACACTCATATTACACTCCTACCCGAGTTTTAGAAGATTTTGAAGTTGTTGCTCGAGCTATGAAGTACAACCATCAGGCCGAATCAGCTTCTGGAAGATGGGTACTCTATATGTATATCTTCCTGATTTTGAGATGTAGCTCCGCTGTGTATTATCCGCGGCTACTCTTTATAGTTATTTGACATGGAGATACAATGTATTTGATTGGTATCCATGGTTCTATTTTATTCCGAGCATGGTTATGCCCGCCACGGTGAGACATTTGTTATTTTGCAGATGGCACCTCCTGGTTCCTGATCCTTGGGCTCACTCATTCAGCACATCAGTAAAGATTGGTAAACAATTGGTAATGTATTTCGGCCATCAGATGCTCTTCTGACCTCACACATTAGGGGGCATCTGTTATAACCCTAAATTGCACCACACATGCTTACCTGGCATCATGCCAACTCATATCCCTTCATTGCCAAAACATCTGCTGAACAACTCTTTGGAAATCCTCTTATGTCAAGGCCCACGCGGCCTAACCCATTACTGCACGCGTGTGCACGCTGGCTGGCTCACTACAACACGTGTGTACCTAACAAAGCACGAAAAAAGGAAAGTTGTCGACGGAACAAAAAGCTATGGGTCAGTTAACTGAAACTCCCATCCATGCATGGCCGAGGGTTCGTCCAAAACCCTAGCTCCTTCTAGCCTATAAAAGAAGGGGTAGGGGTACCATTTGAAAAGGAAAAAATATAACGAAGAAACTCTGCCCGTTTATGCAATCCATTGTCCCAACGCTTTAGCCTTTCCTCATGCCAAAGGAGATTTAACACAAAGCAGTTGGAGGACAGAAGAAGAGGAGCCCAAGATCATGATCAAGGAGCGGTGGCCGGTCTCGACTTTGATTGTAAGTTGATTCATTTTTCAAATAATAAAAGAATACTTTTCCCATCCCAATGCATGAGTTATCTATGGTTTGGTTAATTTATGCTTAATTTCTAACCCTCGAGTAGAGAAGTAGCATGTGTTCATAGTTGTTTGTCTTGATTGCAGGTCATCTTTGGAAGGAGCAGCGCAAGCAAGTGGTCAAAGCGCAATGGATGATCTACATCGAACGCCAATAACAAGGTTAGTAGTCATTCTCCATGAATGTACTGTGAAAGAGGGGTTTAAGTTTTGGGTTGTAGGTTAAAAAGTAATTTCTTTACAGTCAAAAATCTGCATGCAAGTCTGACCCTAGTTTGCTAGTCCGTAGGGTATTTTTCCCAACAACAAATATATGCACCAAAAGTCATTTAGATGGGATGATGGAATAATTGGTATATGGGATAAATCCAAGAAAGGAGCTCTTTACTAGTGGTTCATGGACGGAGTAGGTTCAGTTCCGTTCTCTACTAGTGAAACGAGGGGATTATAATGTGGTTGGGGGTTGTATATAGGCTAGAAGCATCAGGTTGACAGGTGAAGCCTGGACCGTGTGGGTGGAGACAGAGGTGAAGACTGGTTATTAGATTATGAGAATTTTGTTAATCCTCATCGAAGAGACCTTGGGATTTTGGTTGTTCTTTTTGTGAAATATTTCTAGTGATGTTTATTGTCTTAGTGACCGTTTAACTAAGTTTATCTTAAACTTTCCCTGCCTGGTTTTCAAAAGAGTAACCATTGACACCATTGCTATGGAGGATCTTTAGCTATGGGAATCTAGGTATTATTGGGGTGGAGACAATATGGAAAATGTAGATTGGAGAGATGTGAAGAAGGTTTTGAGGCACCACGAGGAGCTTATTTGGGCCAATGGTGACTTTTCTTGGAAAATTTCCACAAAGGTGAATGAAAATGAACACAACAAATTTGTGAGCATTGCAAAAATTATGCATCTCCTTAAACAATAGTCACAAAAGATGGAGGTTTTAGAGGCAGAATGTCGGTGCCTTCACACTTAAGTTTCTCCACAATAATTGGACCTCACTTCCTTAGCTTCCAATAGTCAAATGACCTAGAATTCACAACAAGGTGGTGTTCAAGAAGAAAACTCTATTGGGCATATGAATGAACCCATGGATGTGGAATAAATTGGCTCCCCCACCTCAACAAAGGAGAGAGGAATCCAATACAACACTCTTCCTTGACTAGTATATGTTTTACAAAGTCATTTTTTTGTTAAATCATTTTATCAAGGTTGTAACTTGTAGCAATGTATGGAATTTTTGTAATAGGAATTCTATACATCTCTATATATCTAGATTAGAAATTTGCTTAGAGATAGAGAAGAACATTGAAGGTATGTACTATTTTTTTGTCCGCTTTTGCACAACCCTCTTCGAATGAATACAATTTATGTCTTATTTAAAAAACAATGATCAGATCCATTTGAATCCATTTCTAGAATTTCCATGACTTTTTCTAATAATGTCTAATCCTCACTGTTGAAAGGGTGCTTCAACTATAACTGGCTAAAATAGCAAGATTATGATTTTTTGTCTCCTTGGAAATAATAAACAAGACTTACAAAATTTTACAAAAAATGTGAACATCAACAAACAACTTAGGCTAAATGTACAATCCTTTTAATATCTTATGTGTTGTTGAGATTTGATAAAAAAAAAAGACCACCACAAAACACTAAATGTAACTCATTCATGAGTTTTTTTTTTTCCAGATTGGTTACACACTTGATTATGATCCCATCTTGGTTCCTCCATCCCATGGTTTTTTATTTTCCAGATTATTCACACATTGTTCAGACACTTGACTATGATTCCATATTGGTTCCTCTATCCCAGATTGTTCACACATTGTTCACACACTTGATTATGATTCCATCTTGGTTCCTCTATCCCATTCTCTTGGAACAAAACAATATCATGTTGCTTATAAATTTATAGATTTTCTAATATTATTAGGAAAATGGTTAATGGTTAGGGACATTAAAATTATGCACATAATATTAAATATCATCATATTGTTTATGTTGTAATATACAATATCATCATATCGTTTATGTTGTTGTAGTTGTTTGAAGACAACCAAATTTTATAAAATTCAATTTCTTCCACAGGGCATTCCAATGCTCCAATTCCTCATCATTCAAATTTATATTTATCTGACCCTGTCTCTTCTCCTTCAGAAGGTACAAACATTGATTTCCAGCAAAAACAAATTCATGCAACAATTGTGTCATCTGTGTCTTGTTCAAAAGGCACAACCATTGATTTCCAACTAAAACCAATTCATTTAGAAGTTGTTTCATCTCTATCTTGGATATACTCCACCTGAAGGTATAAAATTAAACAAATTGTACTGATTGAAACATTAGGGATTTAAAAAAATGTGTCTACTACAAGGAACTGCATTGTCCATGTGTTTGCATGAATGGCCTGCAAGAAATGTGCATGCAGGTTTCCATGCTACTTGTAATTTTGCTCTGATTTGTCATTGCCAGAGCATGGATTGCAGTAAGCATTCACTACAGTGTCAGAGCTCAGTGCGCAACTCCCTCCACATCACTTCACATTCACAGTTTTCCTATTTAGTATTTATTTCTGACCATCAACTCAACAATAAATGGTTGGTTTTACTAACAATCATATGTCAACAAAAATGTTTTTAAACAATTAAGAAAAAAATCAATTGTAAACAAAACATTTTTAAACAAAATAAGAAAAATAAAGATATTCAATATGTAATGTAAAACTTAAAAAAAACTTACAAATTTTTGATACATGGTCAAGTAATACGGCATGCATAATAAGAAGTAATTTTAGAATGTCCTACATATCATCTAAAATTCTTAGACATCATCTAAAATTCTTCAATTGGAGAACTATGCAAATGATTTTTCTCCCATATAATATATATTAACTCAATTCACTTCAAACTTTTACTTATGAATTTTATGGGTTACTCTAAATCTTTCACATTTTTCTATAGTTATACACCACCCATGGGTATCTTTAAAAGAAACGGAAAATATTTAAATTTCTTGAGTAATTTGGGATTACAAATATATAGGCAAATGAAATGGATTTTGAAATGTTTTAAAGGATTTTTTTTTTCTTCTGTTGCTCCACTTATTCAAACTTTCTTTAACATAATTGAGTTTAGCTTTGTGATGTCGACACAATTTTAAATAAACCCTATTATAAAACTTATTTGGGAAAGAAGGATAAGATTGCTTTCATGTTCTTAGGCAATGAGACACTCCAAATGCAACCCTCACTCCTTTAGATATAATGTGTCCCAATAATTTTACTTCGTTCACTACAAAATATGACTTCTTTGGGTTTACAAAAAATATTTTACTTCTTTCACCTATCCAAAAACTATATGATGTAGTGTATATGTTCACTTCTATATTTGGAAAAGATAGTTAGGTCATCTAAATATACCACAATATATTTACCAATGATATCTTTGGAAGATTAATAAATGGCTCTTTCAAAAATAGAATCTGCATTTAACCATCCAAAATGCATTATAAAGTAAGCAAAAGTTTCCCACGGGGTAGTGAAAGTAGTCTTATACTAATTTTCTTCCTTTGCCATTAACTGATTATATCCTAATAACCTGTCAAGCATAAATGTGATGTCAATACTAGTTATCCTTTGTAGAAGACGATCCATATTTGGAAGTGGTTAATTATTCGTGAAGACACTTGGTTAAGATTATTGAAATCCATGCACAATCTAATCTCTCCATTTTTATTTCTTATAGGTACCAAATTTAAAACCCATGAAGAGTGGGGAAATGGTGTTGGTATTCATTTTTATTTCTTATAGGTATCAAATTTAAAACCCATGAAGAATGGGGAAATGGTATTTTTATTTCTTATAGGTACCAAATTTAAAACACATGAAGAGTGGGGAAATGGTGTTGGTATTCATTTTTATTTCTTATAGGTATCAAATTTAAAACCCATGAAGAGTGGGGAAATGGTGTTGGTATTCATTTTTATTTCTTATAGGTACCAAATTTAAAACCCATGAAGAGTGGGGAAATGGTGTTGGTATTGATTTTTTTTTGAAATTCTCTTGTGTAAAATTTATGCTTACGTGTCTTAGTTTTAATTGCCTCTATTCTTCCTTAAGATGAATCATTATGTTTGATGACATTTGTTTGTACACTTTTGGGTCATTATAACCCCATGCAAAGATATCTGTGTACTTTCTTATTAATTCTTCAATATTTCTCCTTTCCTATGGGTTGTAGTCTTTTCATATCTTGACGATTCTCTGGATTTGTTTTGATCCTATGTCGGTCTCACTATGTTCCCTATATTTTCCAAGATTCGGTGTTTTTTTGGGTTCTATCATGTTTTTCAAACACATTTTTTAAAGGATTCAAGCTCTTTGAGATTCTATTATTCTTCAATTGCACAACTTTTATTTCCTACAAATGAATGTTCTTCTCCTTTCTAGTTAATATGGTTGGATGAAAATTCTTGATCATTGGTTAAAATCCTTAGAATATAGGAATCATTTTGAAAAGATTGCCAATGTTCATTGTTATTAGGGACTTAGGGTCTAAACATGATCTCCACCTTGTATTGATTAAGGGACAATCTTCACTAGATTGGAAAGTTGCTTATGACATAGGCATTGCATTCACCTATTTCTTCATTGCCCCAGAACCATTGATATAGAGAATGCTTCAAAAATTTTGATGGTATCCCATACTGCATTCCTATATGATTTTAATCTACCATTGTTTATAATGTACTAGTTTCTAACCCGTTGAACTATTAAGTCAGATTCACCGATAGATTTCAAACATTTTAAACCCATTTCTCTTGCTAATTCTATGCCTAATGCCACTACTTCATATTTTTCTATATTATTTGTGTAGTCAAACTCTAATTGATATGAGAAAGGGACTATTATACCTTAGGGAGTTGTGAAAGAAAACCTAGTTCCAACTCCCACTCTAGATATTGCTCTATTTACTTTACATGATATTGATTGTGGATCAATTTTGGATGCACATGATCTTCCACCAGTCCAACCTATACAAAACAATACAATATCTTGTTTGGAGCAAGATATTGCATGCACATGGTAAATGAAAAAATAGAGCCACTTTATCTCACCAGATATAAGAAGTCATCTTCCAACATCCATCCTAGGAATTTTGATATTTCACCATGAACTGAATCTTTGTTTATGACACCTGAATGGTATGTTGTTGTTCAAAATGTAAAGGGTTGAAGGTGAACCCTTGATGTGTCACACTATCCCATTATGTTAATGGAATAATACCTTAAGTTGATGATTTGATACTTCCCATTACTGTCAAGGATCTGATAGGTGATATAGAAAAGACATACTAGAATACTTCCATATGCTCTTTTTTTGAAAAGATGGAAGCTAAATCAATTATGTTTATTTGAAATTTACCAACCCATATCCTTATTCCAAGTCAGTATATAGTTCTAGGGAACTAAAGTATGCTAGCAATACTACCCAAGACATCTCTACTAGGAAGTCCAAGATTTGTATGAGCTTAGAGAAACAATGCCCAACTACACACCAAGGATTATTCGATTATTAGAGGATGGTGAGCAAATCTCTCTTCTTATCCAAATGAAAAGTAAATACCAAACCTGTTATAATCATACTTTGTATGGTGCTTGGTTGTCGTCCTTGTCTATACCCAATGTTGGGACTAAACTCTATTTTTGTGGTAATAATTACATTATTGCCAAGTCTAAAATATATGCTACAAATCTTGGGTTTTTATCCTTTCACATGTGTTTGTTCCTTCTAAACAATGAGTAGCACTTATGCCATTTTGCGGTCCTCTTTATAGTGAGTCTAATTACTTAAATATTATTAGACACGTAATCCTTGGGATTATGTTATTGTAATAATAATGTAAATATGAAGACTCGTAGGTGATAGGAAGAGTCATCCGTTAAGGAAGACCAACAATCATTCTTATTCTATTTATGCACCTCTCATGTTAATGTAATTCACATCAGTGGAGTTACGTTTTCTATTGATGCTTGGCCTAACAGTGGTATCATAGTGCAAGCTAACTCCTTTGTTTCTCTGAGCGTTTTCTCTATCCTAGTGTATAAAAATGCCTCCATGTATGCTCCTTTTCCCTCTGTCACTTTGATAGATTACTTTTCCATCTTGCGGTTAAATCCTTACTCATGCGAAGTCTTTTATCAAATGTTCATGCTCACGTTGGTCGAAATTTTATTGTTGGTTGGTATTTGAAATCCTAATTTTCGTAACCCTAATTCTTGTTCAAAAATTCCACCTTGGACTATTGGTCCCATACCATTTCATCTACCACTCTCATGTGCAGAGCCCTACTCTCACTACACTCCCTCAACACAACACTAGTTTAATGCAACACTAGTCTCAATGCAACACTAGTCTTACTTCACGCCCTCAACACAACACTAGTCTCACACATCCCCTTCGACTACACTAGTATCACATGCAGTTCCTATAAATATTTTTTATGGGATGCACTAGTCACACGTCTGTAGTCTAGAATTGAACAATTGACGTGCATTGGTCACACGCCTCCTATATCACACATATTCTCTCACACAACCCCCAAGTGATGAGTTCATTTTTTATACATTGAAATATAATGGAGTACATTCAATCATAACTCTTGGAATAATAGATTTGTATTCATTCTAGTCATTATTCTTGATGCAATATCATTATCGATAATTTATTTCTACTTGTGTGTGAAGGTAGAAGAAAATTCATCCTCTCATCTCCATTGTCGGTGTGGTGTTGGCTGGTAAAGAAAACTACAAAGAATGGTATAGGAAGATCAAAAACACATTGATATTCAATGACCCATGCAAAGGCATTTTTGATGCAACAATAGTCCTTGATATCTCTGGTATCACTGAAGAAGAAGCAGAATCATGCTTTGAATATGGTGCCTTAGAATCAAAGTCAAAGAGTATTAGACTAGGTAGCAGACCAACCATTCTGACATTGAACAAAGAACATCCCATATGGGAGGACCAAGACCATAAGGCATATGTTGGGATCTTTGTGACAATAAGTGAAGAGGTGAGCCATCATATTTCTTCTATTAATGACTTCTATAGCACTTTGAAGAGATTGAATGAATTGTATGACACACACTCTGAACTAGAACTTATGCAACTAATGATGAAGCTCTTGAACCTAGAGTTGAATAATGATGACCCTATGGATTTAAATTTAGAAATCAAAGCCATAATTCATGACATTGAGGCCACTGGAGTGAAGGTATATCTCCCTCTCACATCCTTCATTAATTCCCTCTACCCTACATATTCTCACTACCTTGATTTGTTGCAAGAAAGTGGTCAAATGAAATCCATCACATTTGACAAGTTGGTGGAGAAAGTTGCAGAATGTGAGAAATCCTTTGAAAATAAGTCATCTCCTTCAACTTGTGAGACCATGTACCTTGCTCAGAAAGAGAAGAGTAAACCACATGATTCTTCCAAAGGAAAAAGGAACAAAATAGGATGTGGATGAGAGAATTTTAGAGGCAGGGGAGTAGACACAACAAAGTTGATAAATTCAATCTTCATTGTACCCATTGCAAAAAGAATAGGTCACAGGAAGCAGATGACTGCATAGTTCCATGGGATAAGGCCAAAGAAGATAGACATAATAAGAAAGAGGACAAATGTAAATCTTCAAAACCAACAAAAGGTAATCCACCTGAATCTTCCCATTACATTGTTTCCCATTTCAATATAGGAATAACCAAAGATTTATTTAACACTTCATATACTCCTTGGAAAGATGCACGGCTTCTTGACACAGGAACAACCTCCCACATGACATTCCAAAGATAATTCTTTGAAGACTTAAATGACAATGTAGATGACATAATGTATTTTGTAGATAAGTCAAGTCTCAAACCTTCAGAAATGGGCACCATTAGACTTAAGTTTCCTAGATTCTCGGATTTTGTTCTGCATATTGTGCTCTATCTTCCTAAGATGCAAAGGATCTTGTTTTACCTTGTGCACATCCAACAACAAGGCCACTCTATTCATATGATTGGTGGAAAAGTTGAAATACGAAAGGATTCTGACAACATGGTTATTATGACCGAAATAGAAGATGGAAGATTGATGAAGCTAAATGCAACATCTTCCCAAACACATAATGTTGCATACCTCTGTCATCACAATGAGGGTATAATGTCATCTAGTATTTTTTGGCATGCTATATTTGGCCATATTAATTATGATAATATCCATTTGTTGAGAAAGAATGGTGTCTCTGGTTTGCCTATTATTCCTAGGAAATTGAAGCAATGTGATGCTTGTATCCTTGGAGAGCATGGAAAACAACCATTTCCTGATTCTACTTCCAGAGCATGTAGAAAAATTGAACTGATTCATTCTGATTGTGAGACCCTATACCCATTCCTTATACAAATGGAAAAAATATATCACGTCTTTTATTGATGATTACACTAGGATTTGTTGGGTGTGTTTGCTGAAATATAAATCACAAGATTTTAAATCATTTAAAATTTTTCATTTATGGATTTTAATTGAAGCTCAGTCTCGTATTAGCTCTCTTCATACTGATAATAGAAAATAATATACATCTAATGAATTTGAAATATACCTTCACCAACATGGGATCAAGCATCAAACCACAGTTCCATAAAATCCAAAACAGAATGGTGTAGCTGAAAGAATGAATAGGACACTCCTAAATGTAGTTCATTCCTTGATGTTTCCAAGAATGTAAAATTGATGTTTTGGGGTGATGCAGTTCTATGTGCAGTTTATGTGAAAAACAAGTGTCCATCTCATACTCTTAAAAAAAAGACTCCTTATGAAACATGGCATGGATGCATTCCTTCAATGAGTCATCTTAGGGTCTTTGGTTCCACCTATTGTGCCTTGATTCCTAAGGAGCACAGAAGCAAGCTTGATGTAAGGAGTTGGAAGTGCATCTTCTTGGGGTACTCAAATACCAACAAGGGGTATAATATTTCTTTATGATGATACAAACAAGAAATTCATCCTTTCCAAAGATGTAATCTTTCTTGAATCCTCCAAGAAAGGAGAAACTATTGAGAGGAAACTTGATCATTTTGACAGATTCACTAGTGTAAAGACATATCATGAACTTGATGATGAGATTCCACATATTGAATGGGGGATTCCTATCTTGGGTTAATATCTGGAATCTTCTTTTGAATCACCATCCTCCCCACATGAATAAGTTCTCGCCACTTCATCAGAACCTGAAGTTCATTTGGATGATGTGATCAAGAGGATTGAAACATTGAGGCTTGATGAAAACTCAACACCATCTCAATAAACTGAACAACCTAGACCATCTCACAAATGTACACCAAAATGGCTCACAAAAACACTTGAAAGTGTTCATCTTGATGAGGTCAAAAGGACATGAACCAAAATGCCCTTAAGACAAGAAGGAGGTAATGTAGATAATTCAAACTCGGGTGATGTAGATGACATGGATGTTTCATATGATTATGATTTGAATTCATATACTAACCTTGAACCAACTTCCTTTGAAGAATCCACTTCTCATTATGAATGTAAAGAATCCATGTAGAAGGAATATGGGGCTCTCATCAAGAATGGGACATGGAAGTTGATGGATCCTCCATTTAGAACCAAACCAATCGGTTGCAAGTGGGTATTCAAGAGAAATTACAGATCATATGGCTCACTTGAAAAGCACAAAGCAAGGCTCATGGAAAAAGGATTTGCAAAGAAAAAAGGTGTTTATTATGAGGAGAATTCCCCCCCACCTCAAAATGGGCTTCCATCCGTACTCTATTTTCCATGGAAGCACATAATGGATGGAAAGTTCATCAAATGGATGTGAATACTGCTTTCTTGAATGGAGACTTGAAAGAGAATGTTTTAATGTCTCAGCTAGAAAGCTTTGTTGTGAAATGACAAGAAAACAAGGTATGGAATCTCATCAAATCTTTATATGTCTTGAAACAAGCACCACGAGCATGGTATTAAAAGTTAACTAAGCATATTCAGAAATTGAATTTCAAGCATTTCAATCTTGATGATGCAACTTTGTTTGTCAAGAAAGTTGGAAAAAATATTGTATATCTTGTAGTATATGTAGATGATCTATTGATAACAGGGAATGTTCAATGAAAATTACATTACACCGATAAAGAAAGAGTTTAATAAAGGATTCAAGATGACATATTTAGGACATCTTCACTATTATTTGGGCATTGAGGTAATTCAAAATCCAAGGTACATATTCATCTCCCATAAGAAGTACATTGGAGAGTTTTTGAACAAGTTTGGCATGGCTGAGTGAAATCTTGTTTCTACTCCAATGAAATAAAATTTGAAACTCATATCAAAAGAAGGGAATGAATTTGAGGATGCAACCAAGTATAGACAACATGTGGGAAGTCTTATTTATCTTACTACCACTATACCAGAAATTTCATTTGTTGTTGGGATTGTTTCCAGATTTATGCAAAATCCTTGTGAAGGACATTGGTATGCTGGAAAAAGAGTTCTAAAATACTTGAAAGGAACTCAATATTTTGGACTCAGGTACTTTAAGGTGGATAACTTCAACTTGATTAGATATTATGATTCAGACTTTGTCGGGGATAAGGAAAATGGAGTGTCAACTTCAGGCCATCTCATGAGTCTTGGCTTAGTAGCTATCTCCTAGAGATCATGCAAACAATAAGTTCAAGTAGATTCCACAATAGAGGAAGAATATGTGGTAGTTGCATAAAAAAAGAAGGAGATTGTGTGGCTCAGGAAAATACTTGAAGATTTGTTGGAGAAACAAGTGAATTATACTCCCCTTCTATTTGACAATACTTCCGTAATCAAGTTGGCCAAGAATCCCATATTCCATGATCATGTTGAAATTACTAAGACAACTGAGAGGGGGGGTGAATCAATTGTTATTGTGCTTAAACAATTTTAAGTCTATTAATACATTCTTAATCTTTCTTCAAGTGATCATCAACATTATACAACATATGGAAAATAAAATAATGAGCATCAGTCACAAATAAGATATACACAGAGATAGATTTTCATGAGGAAACCCATAAAGAGAGAAAACCTCTTCTTCTTCGAAATGATAGGCAGTCTTTTAAGTTTTGTACATCATCTATAATTGAGAACTAACTCAATGTGAGGATACAACCTCTGTTTTGCAAGCTGCAACTTGCTGATAGCACCAAATCTCTGTTTTCTCTAGCACCCACTAGACGAAAGCACCAACTCCCTGGTTTCTCTAGCACCAACTAGAAGGAAGAACCAACTCCTTGGTTTCTCTAGCACCAACTAGAAGGAAGCTACAACTCCCTATGTTCAAGCACCCACTTGAACCTCTGAGGACACCAATCCTCCCTAGAACCTCCCAACCACCCTTAAATATGAATATGAATATGAAATACTGAAACCAATTACAGTGATATAGTGTTCAATAATAGCTTACCAGTCTCATCATTGTTTTGCAAGATTTTTCTACTCAGTCTTCCTCACTATCTTCCAGCATGCATTCGCTGTCCATTCTGTTCTTCTGCCTTTTGTGCTCTGTGTGCCATTCCCATTCAATGCACCTTTTGTTTCCTATCCATTTCAGCTGCCGCACCACCTCTTTACTTCCTCACACATGCATTACTTCACCTCAGCAACAACAACATCATCACTTCTCTGTGCCGTGTTCTTATATCTTCTGTGCACCTTGTGCATGCAATATGCGCAATGCTTTTTCATGTCTTCACAATGAGTGCTCTGTCTGATCATCATTATGACTTCTCAGCTTCTCTGGAAGTTTTCCCACGCGTTCAACATCATTGGATGTCATGCTGAGATTCCTCAGCTTCTCTGGCAGTCGAGACTCTTTGTCTTCTCTGGCATAGTCGAGATTATACTTTCTACTTCAGTTACAAACTTCAACGCTCATCCACTTGTCAGTCCCTCTAAGAATCGTCTTCATTCACTGGAAGAATCTTGGAGACCCTTCAGTTCCTCTGGCGATCACATAGAGGTCTCTTCGAATCCTTTGGCAGAGACCATCAATGGTTTCTAGTAGTTATACTGCGAGGAGCAACATTAGCCCTCCGATCGTGCCCAAAATCCCCTGCATCGTTGGATTGACTTCATGTGATCTTGCATTTATTTCGCCAATTCGCATTTTGGTATTTCGGGATCCCAGTGGTAAAGATTTCGTTACTCTCCATGTCCCGATCCCCGAAAATCCAAAATGGAGCTTGTCTGAACTAGCTCCTTCCTTTCTCATGACCACTGGCGGTGACCACAGGCTGTGCCAAAAGGCGCTTCATATTTCGCGAGTTTATAAACTTCATCGAGTCTGATCGATGGTTGAAATCTCCATAGATCCGATGGTCCAGGTCTTATCTCTATCTTGCCTCTCGCAAGTTTCCACACCATCCTCTATTGACTCCAATTCAGGGAAATTCCAATCGCTTGCCACTTGTCCTATGATTTGACGATCCATATTAGATCTTGAATCAATGGCTCCGATCATATCGAGATTTCGGCATTCTTGTTGCAAAGGGTTTCGACACTCCAACTTCCGGTATTCGAAACCCCGAAATGGGGTTGGATCAACGTTCCACATCAAACCTTGATTTGACGGCTCAGCTCATTTTGCGATTTCGACATTCTTGTGGTATTGTTTCTTGACTCTCCAAGTCACGATTCGTGAAACCCCGAAATAGAGTCTTTGACATGCTCTGATCTTTTGCCACATGTCCCTCTTGGATCAACGGTCAAGATTTTATCAAGGCTTCGCGAATCCACGAACCTTCATTGTGCCTGATCAACAGTTCAGATCAGTCCTCGATCCGATGGTTAGGATTATTTCGTGATTTCGAGACTCATGTTGTAAAGAACGTTGACATTTCCATCTCTCGATATCTGAAATCCCGATAGCAAAAACTCCGAAATGGAGTTGGACCACCGCTTCAACCTTGCACTTTAAAGAACGTGCAGGTTCTTCCTGATCCAACAATGGTGGGAACTTATGCTCAGATCTGACGCCTGAGATCTGTCCTCCTCTTCTATGCATTCTTCTTGTCTACAATCTGATCTGACGATCCTCCTTCTTTCGGGAATTTAAATGGGATCCAACGATCACTGATGCTTCTCCTCCCGAGCTTAGGCATTGCGTTCGACTCTGCGCTAATTCCTCCTGAGCTTACTTTTTCCTTGTTTTTCCTTCACTGCATACTCTGATCTTGCCATCAGTGAAAAGCACATAATGCCTGTAAAGCATGCCAACCATCCTCTGCACTATCTCTTCAGATCTTATCGAGCTTGCTCTTCAGCATCTTCCCAAAATACTTTTGGTGCTCGTCTGTTACATTCTTCCTGTACTCAAGCCATCATCGTTTTTGTACTTTCCATCAATGACAAGCATACACTGCCTATGAAACATGTCAACAATATCCCCCTTTGGCATTGATGGCAACAAAGGCACCCAGATTCTTTTCTCCCCCTTTGACATCAATGTCAAAGAGAACATCCTCCCCCCGAGTTGTTGCAGTATTTTTAGGAGGTATTAGATATTCAGTCAATCAATACAAAACTCCCCCTAATAGGATGAAATTTCTTAGATGTCAGATGGGATGACACCCAACTTCTGTCGGGGATAATCAAATGGTGTCTTGGCTAGGGGTTTAGTAAAGATGTCTGCTATATGTTCTATAGAAGGGATATAATTCAACTGAACAACTCTATTTGTGACTTGTTCTCTGAGAAAATGGTATTTTATTGGGATATTCTTAGTCTTGGAATGAAGAACAAGATTCTTGGAGACACTAATGGCACTAGTGTTATCACAGTGAATTGTAATCAGATCAATATAGTTTACCTTCAAATCTGCAAGAGTTTGAATCATCCACAAGATCTGAGTATAGCAAGTAGCAACAACAATGTAATCTGCTTCTGTAGTTGATAAGGAAATAGACCCATGTTTCTTACTATTCCATGCTACCAACGAGTCTCCCAGGAAGAAGGCACCTCCATTGGTTCTCTTTCTTTCATCTACACAATTTTCCCAATCTGCATCTGAATAAGCAGTTAACTGAAAATTCCAATTTCTGGGATACCACAGACCATAAGTCATTGTTCCCTTCAAGTATTTGAATATCCTTTTGACAGCTACCAAATGACTTTGTTTAGGAGCAGAATGATAACGACCTACCATTCCAACAACTTGCATTATATCAGGACGGGATGCTGCGATGTACATAAGACTGCCTATCATTGATCGATATGTCCTTTGATAAACATCGAGTGAAATGTCATCTTTACTGAGCTTGAAACCAACCACCGTGGGTGTACTAATAGGAGAGGAGTCCTCTATCTGAAATTTCTTCAACATCTCTTTCAAGTATTTTTCTTGAGATATAAAAATTCCTGCAGAACTCTGTTTTACTTGTAAGCCAAGAAAATATGACAGTTCTCCTCTCATGGACATCTCAAATTTTGTTTGCATAGAGTTAGCAAACCACTGGACAAATGATTCATTAGTGCACCCCAAAATAATATCATCTACATAAACCAAAACAACTAATAAATTATCACCTTCGGACTTAATGTAAAGGTTGTTGTCAACAGTACCTTTCTTGAATCCTTTATCTTGTAAAAATTTGTCCAATCTATAATACCAAACTCGTGGTGCTTGTTTCAGTCCATATAAGGCCTTCTTCAGCTTGCAAACATTATTAGGATTATCTGTCAATGAGAATCCTTTAGGTTGCTCCATATATACTTCTTCCTCTAGCTCTCCATTAAGAAATGATAACTTAACATCCATCTGATAAACGTTAAAGTTCTTGTGACATGAATAAGAAAGAAACATTCTGATAGCTTCCAATCTTGCCACTGGTGCAAAATTTTCATCAAATTCCTGACCTTCAACTTGTGCATACCCTTTACAGACCAATCTGGATTTATTTCTAACAACTTGTCCTTTTTCATTCATTTTATTCTTGAACACCCATTTGGAACCTATTACATTTTAATCTTCAGGTTTAGAGACAAGCTCCCAAGTATTGTTCTTCTCAATCTGATCAAGCTCTTCATTCATTTCTCTAATCCAATTATCATCCTGGCTAGATTCCTCAAAATTTTTAGGTTCAGTCATAGATAAAAAGGCAACATGAGATTGTTCCGAGTATTTAATCAATTTCCTTCTTATCTGAACTCCTTTATTTATATCTCCAATTATTTGATTTTCAGGATGATTCTTTCTAATAATTCTGAGAGGTGAATTTGCTTCTTTCTGTTGATTTGTGTCAGTCTGAGTATTCGTATCTTCATCTGATTCATATTATTCCTTTTCTGATCCTTGGACCTGTTCATCTTCATCTTCAACTATATCTTTTGTTCTTGGTTCAACACTGCTTACATTTCTGACTGGGATTTCTTCATTAACTTTTATGTCTATACAATCAACCAGTTTGTGCAGTCTCTTATTGTAGCATCTGTACCCTTTACTATTTGTAGAATAACCCAAAAAGATACCTTCATCAGCCCGGTCATCATATTTGCCAATATTTTCATCA
>ML834046.1:17272-28820 GCA_009831015.1 Picea engelmannii | reverse complement strand
GGTGAATCAATTGTTATTGTGCTTAAACAATTTTAAGTCTATTAATACATTCTTAATCTTTCTTCAAGTGATCATCAACATTATACAACATATGGACAATAAAATAATGAGCATCAGTCACACATAAGATATACACAGAGACAAATTTTCATGAGGAAACCCATAAAGAGAGAAAACCTCTTCTTCTTCGAAATGATAGGCAGTCTTTTAAGTTCTGTACATCATCTATAATTGAGCACCAACTCAATGTGAGGCTACAACCTCTGTTTTGAAAGCTGCAACTTGCTGAGAGCACCAACTCTCTGTTTTCTCTAGCACCCACAAGAAGGAAGCACCAACTCCCTGGTTTCTCTAGCACCAACTAGAAGGAAGCACCAACTCCCTGGTTTCTCTAGCACCAACTAGAAGGAAGCTACAACTCCCTGTGTTCAAGCACCCACTTGAACCTCTGAGGACACCAGTCCTCCCTAGCACCTCCCAACCACCCTGAAATATGAATATGAAATACTGAAACCAATTATAGTGATATAGTGTCTAATAAACAACTTACCAGTCTCATCACTGTTTTGCAAGATTTTGCTACTCAGTCTTCCTCACTGTCTTCCAGCATGCATCCGCTGCCCATTCTATTCTTTTGCCTTTTGTTCTCTGTGTGCCATTCCCATTCAATGCACCCTTTGTTTCCTATCCATTTCAGCTACTGCACCACCTCTTTACTTCCTCACACATGCATTACTTCACCTCATCAACAACAACATCATCACTTCTCTGTGCCGTGTTCTTATAGCTTCTGTGCACCTTGTGAATGAAACATGTGCAATGCTTCTGCATCTCTTCACAGTGAGTGCTCTGTCTGATCATCATTACGACTTCTCAGCTTCTCTGGCAGTTTTCCCACGTGTTCAGCATCACTGGATGTCATGCTGAGATTCCTCAGCCTCTCTGGCAGTCGAGACTCTTCATATTCTCTAGCATAGTCGAGCTTATACTTTCTACTTCAGTTACAAACTTCAACGCTCATCCACTTGTCAGTCCCTCTAAGAATCGTCTTCATTAAATGGAAGAAGCTTGGAGACCCTTCAACTCCTCTAGCGATCACACAAAGGTCTCTTCGAATCCTTTGGCAGAGACCATCAATGGTTTCCAGTAGTTAGACTGCGAGGAGCAACATTAGCCCTCCGATCATGCCCAAAATCCCCTGCACCATTGGATTGACTTCATGTGATCTTGCATTTTTTTCGCCAATTCGCATTTCGGTATTTCGGGATCCCCGTGGTAAATATTTCATTACTCTCCATGTCCAGATCCTCGAAAATCTGAAATGGAGCTTGTCTAAACTAGCTCCTTCCTTTCTTGTGACCACCAGAGGTGACCACAGGCTGTGCCCAAAGGCACTTCATATTTCGCGAGTTTATAAACTTCATCGAGTCTGATCGATGGTTGAAATATCCATAGATCCGACGGTCCAGGTCTTATCGCTATCTTGCATCTTGCGAGTTTCCACACCATCCTCTGTTGACTCCAAGTCAATGAAATTCCAATCTCTTTCCACTTGTCCTATGATTCGACGGTCTAGATCAGATCTTGAATCAACGACTCCGATCATATTGTGATTTCGGCATTCTTGTTGCAAAGTGTTTCGACGACACTCCAACTTCCGGTATCCGAAACCTCGAAATGGGGTTGGATCAACGGTCCACATCAAACCTTGATCTAACGACTCAGATCATTTCATGATTTCGCATTTTCGCGATTTCGACATTCCTGTGGTATTGTTTCTTGACTCTCCAAGTCGCGATTCGTGAAACCCCGAAATGGAGTCTTTGACATGCTTTGATCTTCTACCATGCATCCCTCTTGGATCAACGGTCAAGATTTTATCGAGTCTTCGCAACTCCACGAACCTTCATTATGCCTGATCAACGGCTCAGATCAATCCTTGATCCGATGGTTAGGATTATTTCGCGATTTCGGGACTCATGTTGTAAAGAACCTTGACATTTCCATCTCCCGATATCCGAAATCCCGATAGCAAAAACTCCGAAATGGAGTTGGACCACCACTCTGATCTTGCACTTTAAAGAACGTGCAGGTTCTTCCGATCCAACGATGGTCGGAACTTATGCTCAGATCTGACGCCTGAGATCTATCCTCCTCTTCTGTGCGTTCTTCTTGTCTACAATCTGATCTGACGATCCTCCTTCTTTCGGGAATTTAAATGGGATCCAATGATCAATGATGTGTCTCCTCTCGAGCTTAGGCACTACGTTCGACTCTGCTCTAATTCCTCCTGAGCTTACTTTGTCCTTGTTTTGCCTTCACTACATACTCTGATCTTGCCATCAGTGACAAGCACATACTACCTGTAAAGCATGCCAACCATCCTCTGTACTATCTCTTCGGATCTTATCGAGTTTGCTCTGCAACGTCTTCCCAAAATACTTCTGGTGCCCATCTGTTACATTCTTCCTGTACTCAAGCCATCATCGTTGTTGTGCTTGCCATCAATGACAAGCATACGCTGCCTATAAAACATGTCAACAGATGAAACTAAACATATCAACACAAAGTATCACCTAATTCAATATCATGTAGAGGAGAAGACTATTCACTTGATACATTGTTCCACAAATGAGCAAATTGTTGACATCTTCACCAAATCGCTTGGAAGAGAAAAATTTGAAAAATTTCCACTACCTATTCAGTTTCCACTGTCTTAAGCCACCAATTTAGAATATCTATAGTAGCATTGGTTCTTCAAATGTTGGGGAGAAAACAATGATACAAAAGTTGGTATGGATGATTTATTATGGGATATACATACCTTGTAAGCAATGTTTTTGAAATCATTCCAACAAGATGAGCTTGAGGACAAGGTTCATATTGCTTATACCTTCTTAGAAAGCCTAAAATATGCTTTCACTACCCTTCTCTTTGGACATGGGTTAAGGTATACTTAATTAGGGACAACTATATCATTGGACAACTTGAAAGAAATACATGTTATGTCAGATGTGTGCTTCTCCACGCTATTGAGGTAGCTAACCATTAAGTTCCCTATATTTTAATGAACCTTTTCATATAGTCAATAATGGGAAGGGATTTTATGTATGATTAACAATACTGTACATTTATATTTCTCGCTATTTGCATGTTATTACACAATAAAGTACTTACATGTGATAATGTCCTTCCTAAGAATGATGAAGAGGAAAAAACATTGCTAAAAAGGTTTGGTGTAGAGTATGTATCATATCACACTTTTCTGAATGATTATATTTTTTACCGAGTGGCGCAGACGCGTGCTCGATAAGCACGT
Source organism: Picea engelmannii (assembly GCA_009831015.1). Lineage (NCBI taxonomy): Eukaryota > Viridiplantae > Streptophyta > Pinopsida > Pinales > Pinaceae > Picea > Picea engelmannii. The sequence goes on along the minus strand of ML834046.1, from coordinate 25,501 downwards.
CTTCTCACAGGATATTCTTCTTTCATGTGGCCCGAAGAACTTGACGTTTCTCTATTTCCCTTTCGGGAAATCTGCACCCATAGAACTCTTCGCGCGATCCCCTCTCTTTACTTATCGGGGAATCGGACCTTGCGACTTCGCGAGGTCAGTGGTCGAGCGCTGGTGTTTCAAATCCCCGAAAGCTGATGCAAGTCAACGCTGACCCTTCCTTCTATTTTGATACTTCTCTTATCGCGATTTCGCTACTCGCGATATCAAACAACTTGTATCCCCGACTGTCAATGCCTGATATGCCGAAACTCCAATGCATGCGCGGGTTGACTATTCAACGCTTCACCTCATCGAAAATTCAGGGTTCGTGATTTCACGAATTCTGATGCAATGTTTTCGGCACTTCTCGCTGCGAAACTCCGTTAACTCGTGCCACCTGTCCACCACTTTGATTCCTATGCCCCACACTATCTTTTGACTGTCGGGATATCACGTATCGTGATTTCGTGATTCCCGTTGCAATATTTTGGAGTTTCGATCCATGAAACCCCGATACATGATATACGTGTAAATCCAACGGTCCTCATGGCCCTGATCAATGGCTCTGCCCCTCCTGAGATTTTAACCTTTAGAGAGTATGACGCTGTATCTCCCTTGCACCTCTATGAGATCTAACGACCCACGGATTATTGCGAATTCGCGTCGGAGAATACCGACCATCCGTCCCTCCTGATGAGGTTTGTGAAATGGCTGAGTGTTCCCCCCTGCGCGGAACTCGTCCACCTACAGCATGAACTTACGGCGCCTGCTTAAACACTTCACGCACAACTTCTCTGTGTTGTTCTTCAACAGATTTGAAGGCCTCTCCTTCCTGAGATTTTATAAAAGACCCTTTGCATGCACTCCTTGCGACAACTTTCAAACACGTCTAAGTGCTTGAATCCTTTCGACTCTGCGCACACCTGCAGCAACAGTCCTTTCGATACTTCACTCAGGTTCGTAACCCTGAGACTTTTACCCGGCCTGCACACTCCTTGCACGACTCCTATGCCCAACTGCACTTTTGAGATGAATGAGAACAAAAGCTATCTCTATCTGAACCTTCTGTCAACGCACTCCTTGCGGACACTTCAACTGCACTCCTTGGAGGAACTCCTTGCTCAGACAGAGAAACAATTGAAACTCATTCCTTCTTCCTCTCAGAACAGATCTCTGCCTTCTCTTGCTCTTCTTCCTCTGATTTCAATCATCCTGTTACAAATGCACAATGAGGGTGTCTATATCCCGTTTCCCTCTTGCGCTCCTAAACTGTCTAATCTACAATTAAATTCTATCTACTTTACATTACTACTTTAAATGCCTTCTACCTACTAAGGAAGAGAGAAATCCACTCAAGGTCCATTTACAATATAAAAGTGCGCTTCATTAAATTTCCTCATTAATGTTCGCGCATCAAATCCCAGAGAAACTCAAAATTTGGGTTGGCTCGTCCAGCTGTCCTTTGGCTTCCGCGCTGGCTCGCTTGATGTGGGAGATGCTCCTGCATCATACTCCCTCGCTTTAAAAAATTTCATGGGCTCCTATCCATGAGCTCCTACACTGTCTATCCATGCTTCTGTATCTCTGCTTCAGTCTCCCAGCTGGCATCTTCAACTGGATGGTTCTTCCATTTGACCAGATACTCAAAGTATTCTTTCCTCCTGGTCTTCTTACCAATTCGTTTATCTAGTATGCACTCCATCTGCGGCTTCTCTGCAACTGGCATCTGCCTTGTCCACTGGATCACTGGTTGCTCAGTTCCAGTCCCTCATTCCTCAGCTCGATATGGGTACAAATATGAGATATTGAATATCGGAGAAATTATGATCCCATCGGGTAATTCAATCTCATAAGCATTCGACCCAAGTTTCTTCAAGACCCTACATGGCCCAATTTTCTTCATTTTCAACTTGTTGTATGTTCCTCTCGGGAACCTTTCTTTCCTCAAATGTGCCAGAACCAGATCATCAACCTCAAATTGAAGTTGTCTTCTGTGTTGATCGGCCCTGCGTTTATATTCCCGACTTGAATTCTGTAGTCGTTCCTTCACCTGGCTGTGAAGTTCCTTCATCACCTCTGCAAATTCTTCTGCACTAGCGCTCCTAGTCGTAGTCTGTTCTGAATCTCTCAGTTCAGAAATTCCTCTCGACTGCATACCATAAACAACCTGAAATGGACTCTTCCCTGTACTCCCGTTGACTGAGTTTTTATAAGCAAACTCTGCCTGTGGTAATATATGGTCCCACTGGCTGTGGTGCTCTGTCACCAAGCTTCTCAGCAAGTCTCCCAGACTTCTGTTGACCACCTCTGTCTGTCCATCCGTCTGAGGATGATACATTGAACTAAATGCCAAGTTAGTTCCCAGCTTCTTCCATAAGGTCCTCCAAAAATTCCCTATGAATTTGGTGTCTCGATCCGAAACTATACTCCTTGGAAAACCATGAAGTCGAATGACCTCTTTGAAAAACAGGTTCGCAATGTGAGTTGCATCACTGGTTTTCTGACATGGGATGAAGTGTGCCATTTTGGAAAATCTATCCACTATGACAAAGATTGAGTCAACACCTCTTGGTGTTCTTGGCAACCCCAATACAAAATCCATGCTAATCGCATCCCACGGTCTTTCTGGTATGGGCAGTGGTTGATAAAACCCTGCATTCTGCTTCCTTCCCTTTGAATGCTGGCAAATTCTGCATCTGTCCACAAATATCTTAACATCTGCTCGCATTCCCAGCCAAAAATATGACTCGTTTAGCTTTGCGAACGTCTTGTCATGACCAAAGTGCCCTGCTAATCCTCCACGGTGTTTCTCCTTCAGCAGATTCTCCTTCATGGGGCATTTCGGAATACACAGTTGATTACCTCTAAACAACAATCCTTCCTGGATCATGTATTCTATCCATGGGATTCTGTCTCTGAGAACTGGATTCTCAGCTGCTTCATACACCTCTTTGAAATCTTGATCGTCAACATACATGTTCCTGAGATCATCAAAACCCAACGTTTTGACTCTGAACTCTTGCAACAACAAACACTTCATACTCAAAGAATCAACAACTTTGTTAGCAGTACCAGAAATGTGTTTAATCACAAATGTGAAATTCTGCATATACTCAACCCATTTGGCATGTTTCTGATTCAACTTTTCCTGCTGAGTCACAAACTGCAATGCATGATTGTCACTGTACAAAACAAATTCCTTTGGGATCAACTAATGCCTCCATTTCTTTAATGCCTGTATGATAGCATAGAACTCCTTATCATAAGTGGAGTACTTCAATTTCGCTTCATTCATCTTCTCACTGAAGTATGCTATCGACCTGTCTTCTTGACTCAAGACTACCCCAATTGCAAACCCACTTGCATCACATTTCACCTGAAATGTATTATGGAAATCCGGCAACACCAAAACTGGTTGTTCCGTAATCTTCCTTTTCAACAGATTGAAACTCTTCTCAGCCTCTTCAGTCCAGTGAAAAGACTTGTGTCTTTTCTTCACTGTATCCATCATTGCTGCGCTAATTCCACTGAAATTCCTGATGAATTTTCGGTAGAAACTAGCCAATCCATGAAAACTTCTCACCTCAAATATATTCTTCGGTGACGACCAATTCTTAATTACTTCCACCTTATCTAGATCCATCCTCAACTCATTCGCCGAAATAACAAACCCCAAGTAAATGAGCTCTGTCTTCATGAACGAGGACTTCTTCATGTTTATCAACAACTTCTCCTGCTGTATTTTCTGCATCGCTATAGACAACTGCTTCAATTGTTCTGCCACTTATTTGTTGTAAATCAGTATGTCATCCAAATACACAATGAAAAATTTCCCAATGAACTCCCTCAAGACTTAGTTCATCAACCTCATGAAGGTACTCGGTGCATTTGTTAAACCAAACGACATAACAAGCCATTCGTACAACCCTTTGTTGGTTTTGAATGATGTCTTCCATTCATCACCTTCTCTCATGCGAATCTGATGATAACCTCTTTTCAAATCAATCTTTGAAAACCATTTGGCTCCACTTAAGAAATCCATCAAATCATCCATCCTCAGCAATGGAAACCTGTACCTGATGGTTATCTTATTTATCGCCCTTGAGTCATTACACATCCTCCAGCCTCCATCTTTCTTCAAACTGAGTACTGTTGGAACAACACATGGACTCAAGCTTTCCCTGACTAATCCTTTGTCCAATAACTCATGGACTTGCCTCTTAACCTCTTCATTCTCCTACGGCGTAAATCTGTACGCGGCTTTGTTTGGCAAACTGGCTCCTGGTATGAGATCAATATGATGGCTCACACTCTTGATCGGTGGCAACGAACGAGGTAATTCGTCCACTACAATGTCAACGAACTCTTCCAACAGTTCCTGAACTTCTTCTGGTAAATCATCCACTCTTGTGCTAGTCAGAACAATCTTCGGTTTCCTGACCACAAAGAATTGTGGATCCTCCTTCTTCTTAACCTCATTAAGGAGTTCCTTCCCACTCATGAGAAGTACTGTGCTACTTACTTTCGGCTTCACCTCCTTATCCTTTATCAGAAGAAACATGTGTGTCCTCCCATTCTTCTCCAGGGTGTATGTGTTCATTCTCCCATCATGAATCACATTCCTGTCATATTTCCACGGTCTACCCAGCAATAGATGACAAACATCCATAGGAATGACATCACACAATATTTTATCATTATATCCACCTATCTTGAATTCAACCAAGCATTGTTTAGTGACAGTTACCTGGCGTCCTTTCTGTAGCCACGAAACTCTATATGGGCTCAGATGATCATTCATCTCTAGCTCTAGCTTCTCTACCATCTCTGTAGATATGAGATTATCTATTCTACCACTGTCTACGATGACCTTGCATACCCTGTCCTTGGTCTTGCAAGTAGTCCTGAGAAGTCTGGTCCTTTGGATTGAACTCTCCACCTCCTTCTCGGGTGTCAAAAGGACTTTTCGCATCATGAGCGATATTCCGCCTTCAACGTCTTCTGCCTCAACATCCCGCCTCTATGCCTCAGTGATGTGAGCCTCTCCAATGTCCTTCTTTTTCTCTGGACACTCGTAAGACTTGTGCCCATTTTTCCACATGTGAAGCATGTAATTACTCCACCTCTTCCTCTTCCTCTTCCTCTAGTATGAGGAAAAGTGTTGTTGTCAGCATAATCTCCTCTCTGCTCATTATGCTGTCCTCGCTGTGAGGTTCCACCTCTCTCTGTACGAATCTGAGGTTTCTTCCATTCTTCTTTGGGCTTCTGATATTTGTCCTGGGCAACTACCTTGCCTCTAGGCTGACTTCTTCCTCGGCTCCTCTGACTCTTCTTTCGGCTCAACTTCTCCTCAGCTTTCAGAGCCATCTGATAAGCATCTTCCACCGTTCGGATGGTTACCATGCTCATCTCATCCTGGATATCATATCTCAGGCCATTCATGTATCTGGAAACTTTCTCATCGTCGCTTTCCTGATGACCTGCCCTGATGTTCAGTTTGTAGAATTCCTCAGTGTATTCTTTCACTGTCATCATCTTTTGTCTCAGGTTCTGCATCCTCCTGAACAGAGTAATTTGATAGTCCATGGGGATGAATTTTTCCTTCATCTTTGCGATCATTCTGTCCCAACTCTTGATCTTTTGCTTGCCCTTGCAACGTCTGTCAGCTTGTAGTTCATCCCACCACAATGCTGCATGTCCCTTCAATCTCGTGACAACATGCTTTCCCTTCTTGTCTTCTTCGACATCTTCATAGTCGAAGTATGTGTCTGGAGCTCTAATCCAGTCTAGAAGCTCCTCTGCATTCAAGTTTCCCTCGTAAACTGGAATGTCCATCTTTGCTCTTGCACCCATCCTTGCAATAGCTCTGATCAAACGCTCATTTGATGCATCTTCGGATACAACTTCCTCTTCACATTCATCCTTAGCTTCGCTTTCAAAATCACTCAGATCCCCTGCACTGGCTGTGCGTCTTTGCGTTGTCTCCATGTTTTCGAGTCTTGCTCGGAGATCACGCATTTTTCTCTCCATAGATGGATCTGTCATCTGCCTGCCTCTTCTGCATGACATTTCCCTATCCTCTGGATCGGGTGACTACATGTCCCTTCTTCTGGGCGGCATGGTGAATTCTTCTCCTCTGCTACAGAAAGCAAAGAACCTTTCTGAGCTCTGATACCACTTGGTGCAGATGCGTGCTCGATAAGCACGTCCACTCACATGATCTTCTTCTTTCACGTGGCCCGAAGAACTTGACGTTCCTCTATTTCCCTTTCGGGAAATCTTCACCCACAGAACTCTTCGCGCGATCCCCTCTCTTTACTTATCGGGGAATCGGACTTCGCGACTTCGCGAAGTCAGTGGTCGAGCACTGGTGTTTCGAATCCCTGAAACCCGATGCAAGTCAATGTTGACCCTTCCTTCTATTTTGGTACTTCTCTTATCGCGATTTCGCTACTCGCGATATAAAACAACTTGTATCCCCGACTCCCGATGCTCTATACACTGAAACTCCAACGCATGCATGGGTTGACTATTCAACACTTCACCTCATCGACAATTCGGGGTTCGCAATTTCACGAATTCTGATGCAATGTTTTCGACATATCTCGCTGCGAAACTCTGATAACTCATGCCACCTGTCAACCACTTTGATTCCTGTGGCCCCACACTATCTTTTGACTGTCGGGATATCGCGTATCGCAATTATGCGATTCCCATTGCAATATTTTGGAGTTTCGATCCACGAAACCCCGATACACGATATACGTATAGATCCAATGGTCCTCGTGGCCCTGATCAACATCTCTGCCCCTCCCGAGATTTTAACCTTTGGAGAGTACGACGTTGTATCTCCATTGCACCTCTATGAGATCTAACGACCCACGGATTATCGCGAATTCTCCTCGGAGAATACCGACCGTCCATCCCTCCTGATGAGGTCTGCGAAATGGCTGAGTGTTCCCCCCCGCGTGAAACTCGTCCACCTACAGCATGAACTTACGGCGCCTGCTTAAACACTTCACGCACAACTTCTCTGTGCTGTTCTTGAACAGATTTGAAGGCCTCTCCTTCCTGAGCTTTAATAAAAGACCCTTTGCACGCACTCCTTGCGGAAACTTTCAAACACGTCTAAGTGCTTGAATCCTTTCAACTCTGCACACACCTGCAACAATAATACTTCCGATACTTCACTCAGGTTCGCAACCCTGAGACTTTTACCCAACCTGCACACTCCTTGCACGACTCCTGTGCCCAACTGCGCTTTTGAGATGAATGAGAACAAAAGCTATCTCTATCTGAACCTTCTGTCAACGCACTCCTTGCAGACACTTCAACTGCACTCCTTGCAGGAACTCCTTGCTCAGACAAAGAAACAATTGAAACTCATTCCTTCTTCCTCTCAGAACAGGCTGCTCTCTGCCTACTCTTTCTCTTCTTCCTTTGATTTCAATCATCCTGTTACAAATGCACAATGAGGGTGTCTATATCCCGTTTCCCTCTTGCGCTCCTAAACTGTCTAATCTACAATTAAATTCTATCTACTTTACATTACTACTTTAAATGCCTTCTACCTACTAAGGACGTGAGAAATCCACTCAAGGTCCATTTACAATATACAAGTGCGCTTCATTAAATTTCCTCATTAATGTTCGCGCATCAAATCCAAGAGAAACTCAAAATTTGGGTTGGCTTGTCCAGCTGTCCTTTGGCTTCCACGCTGGCTCGCTTGATGTGGGAGATGCTCCTGCATCACCGAGGTAAAATACAAAGAGAAATTAATGTTTTCATGCAATGAAGGTCACCACAAGGAATGGATGAGGGGCACATAGTATGTATGTGGAGTCATTATTCCTCAGTTGGCGATAAGACTCTCACCATAGCCAATAGATTAGAGTATATAGACCTCATTCTTGGAAATTGTTGGGTCTAGAGTGGAAAGGCCTTACCCTTGGTTTTTGATTCTCTCCCCCTGCATTGCAAACTGGGCATATTAATATACACCTAGAAGGTGATACTATTGTTGATTAAGGTTGGTTGTCATTGATGTCAATCATTAAAGAAAGACCCATAGCACAAAGGTTTGGGTAATGGAACCAATAGTGTTTGATGTAAATATGACTCATTATTTTTTTTTCATGGTTGATAAGAAGTAAATATGGATGAACTCCAAAGTGGTCCCCTTATGGTGAAAGCCCTCAC
>ML834046.1:0-17172 GCA_009831015.1 Picea engelmannii | reverse complement strand
AACATAAATCACACACATGAAGTATACAAAGACAGATATTCCTGAGGAACCCCATAAAGGGATAAAGCCTCTTCTTCTTAATATGATAAGTAGTCTTTATATTCTGTACATTATCATTCTTATGAGAACCCACTCTTTGTGAGGCTACCACCTCTGTTTTACAAGCTGCAACTTGCTGAGAGCACCAACTCTCTAGTTTCTCTAGCACCCACTAAAAGGAAGAAAAAACTCCCCGAGTGTTCCAACACCAATTGGATGGAAGCACCAACTTCCAGTCACACAGGAACCAACCTGTGTAACAGAGAAAAACCGTTCTCCCTTGCACCACCCTGCCACCCTGGTTTCTCTGGCTGCCACCAGATGGAAGCTACAACTCCCTGTGTTCAAGCACCCACTTGAAACTATGAGGACAACAATTCTCCCTAGCACCTCCCTACCACCCTTAGATATAAATCTTTGTTACTAAATTTCATTACAATGATATAGTATTAATCAATGGCTTACTAGTCTCATCACTGTTCTGCTACACTGATCTGCTTTTCCTGCATCAGTGTCTTCCTTCTGGCATCTTCTTGCGCTTTATGTTCTTCTTCTCTGTCTCTGCTTGCGCACCTCAGCTTTTTCTTCCTCTCTCAGATCATGCTTCACTGTTCTATCTCTTTCCGTTCATGCTTTATTCTTCATTACATACAGTTCAACTTGTTTTTCACAGAAACAAAAACCTCACTCTGTCATGACATTATCCTTTTATTCATGCTCTCATCCACTGTTACACTCCCATATCCAATGCTCAAGTCGGCCATCTAAAAAACACTCATTTAGGGAATCTCAGAACACTCATTTTGGGAAACTCAGAATGCTCAAAAGCCATGATTCCAACGCTTAGGAACAAATGATTCAACCTCTTAGGAACTATGATACAATTAGTGTAACTGAATCATAACTGATCAAGAAATCACAAGATGAAACCGTAACCGTTCTATTAGATTCAGTTTGATCAACACCATCGGATTATGTCTTATTTAAATCTCTTATCTCACATGACCAATGGTGGTGACCAGACACCAGGCTTAATGAGCACTTGAGCGCTTATCAATTCAACAGTCACGATTCAATCTCCTGAAATGGACAACTGTCGTAACTTCGACATTTCGCCCTTTAGAACTTTTGGGTTTGAAACCTTCCAAAACTTCCAAATCTGATTTCCTGAAGAGATCAGATGGTTTATGTTTATTTCACAGAAATAGATCAATCGTCAGATTTGATTCTTAGAAGGCTTAATCTAACGGCCAAGACTTAATCAACCGTTAAGATGGATGGCCACCTTTTACTCCGGGTCTTTGTCTATTATTTACGCTATCCTTCCACTATATCTTTATCAATGGTTGAGAGTGCACCTGACATCAGATTGATGGTCGAGATCTCCTTCGGGTCTCCAGACTTCGAAGATTTCAACTTATGCTATCCTTCCATTGGAGTAGATCGACGGATGAGAATACACCCGAAGTGATCTTTCAGATCGAACGACTCGTGTCCTTGCTGACATGGTCTGCCACATATGTCCTTTGCTGATGTGGTTTTCCATATATGTCCTTTGCTAACGTGGTCTACCACATATCCTTTGCCGACGTGGTCTTCCACATGTCCTTGCAGACAAGGTTTGCTGATGTAATCTACTGACGTAGATCTCCCTGATCTAATGGTCATCATATGTTATCCATATCCGATGGTCCTTATTCATTTTTCATTTTCGACTCTTCGGGCTTCAGGTTTTTCAAATCTTAATTTTTTCGGAGCGTAACCTCCTCGCCTCTTTATATCCGAAGTGAATGATGTTCGTCGATAATGTTCTTAGATAGATGGATCTATTTATCTACGATGCATATTTTCTAGCTTATCCTATCCTTCCACTTGAATTGATCCGACGACTGACGAATATTCACATAAGTGAGATCTCAGATCTTTTGCCTTGCTTATCCTATCCTTCCACTTGAAATGATCCAACGGTCATGAAGACACTCAAAGTAGATCAACGATCAAGGATGATTGTGGAACCATAACTTGCGAATGATTTAACTCATCACCAAAACTCCACAATTTGAAGTTGTGCATCGTTGGTGAGTCAACCACAATCATCGATCTTAGAGGCTATACGATCTGACAGTCTTGAGTAATTGCGAGATTGGAAATAACACAATCTTTAATTCTCCTTTCATTCTCCGCAATCTGTCCCTGCCATTGATCTAGCAATTGCGCATTCAATGGTCACAACTCAATCTGACTTAATCTGATCACTTTTTGGATCAAACACAATCATCGATATCTGAGTCTACAAGATCTGATGATCTACACCAATTGCAGGATTGGAACTAATGAGTCATTTAATTCTCCTTCCGATCTCCGAAATCTATCCCTACCGTTGATCTAGCGATTGCACATTTGATGATCATGATTTGATATGAATTAAACTGATCGTTTGTTGGATCAACCATAGTCATCGATATTCAAGTCTATGAGATCTGATGATCTAGATCGATTGCAGGATTATAACTAGCGAGTCATTTAATTCTCCTTTGTCTCTCCGCAATTCATCCCTGCCGTTGATATGGCTTGCAGATCTGATGGTCACGATCCTCCAATGATCCTTAAGCCCACAGTCACTCATATGACTAACGTTCGTAAAATAAGATGATCAACATGGTCAATTTCTGGATCGAATGACTATTGAGGCTTCTCACCCTGAGCCTATGCTTTTCCTTTCAATCTTTGATCTTTGCGTACTGTTCGCTCCTCCTCTAAGCTTATGATTTTCCTGTTTTCCATCGTTTTTGTTGTTCTTGCCATCATTGATAAACACACTCTTCCTGTAACATATGCCAACAATCTCGCCCTTTGGCATTGATGGCAACCCTGAAACGCTGCACTATTTTTCTTAGACCTCCAAATGTAGCATCCAGACTAGACCTTTTCTCCCCCTTTGACATCAATGTCAAATAAAACATGCTCCTCCTGAGATGTTGCAGTACTTTTCGGAGGTATCAAATATTCAACCAACACATACTCCCCCTTACAGGATGGACTCTCTTAGGTGAGAGAAGGGATGACACCCAACTTCTAATGGAGATATTCAAATGGTGTCTTGGCTAGGGGTTTAGTAAATATTTCTACAATTTGTTCTGTGGTTAGAATGTAATGAACCTGACCAATCTGATTGGTGACCTTCTCTCTCAGACAATGGTATTTTGTGGGGATGTGCTTGGTCTTGGAGTGGAATACATGATTCTTTGACACGCTAATTGCACTAGTATTATCACAATGAATTGGGATCGGTGCAATATACTTTACCTCCAAGTCTGCAAGTGTTTGAATCATCCACAGTAGTTGGGTACAACAAGTGGCAACTACTATGTATTCAGCTTCAGTAGTCGATAAGGAAATAGAACCTTGCTTCTTTCTCAACCATGCTACAAGAGAATATCCTAAGAAGAATGCACCTCCACTCATAATTTTCCATTCATCCATGCAATTAGTCCAATCGACATATGAATAGACTGATAATTGAAAATTATGATTCCTAGGATACCATAGGCCATAGTTCATTGCGTCTTTCAAATGTATGAATATTCTTTTGACAGCTAGGAAATGACTCTGTTTACATGCAGACTGATACCTTCCTACCATTCCAACAAAATGCATTATGTCTGGATGAGATGTTGTGATGTACAACAAGCTTCCTATCATAGACCTATATGAACTTTGATCAACATTAGGTGAGTCATCATCCTTTCTTAACTTGCATCCAGTGACCATAGGTGTGCTCACAGGTTTAGAATCTTCCATTTGAAACCTTTTCAATATTTCTCTTAGATATTTTTCCTGAGAAAGAATTATTCCTTCAGACCTTTGAGTAATTTGCAGACCAAGAAAAAATCACAGTTCCCCTATCATAGACATTTCAAATTGAGACTGCATGGAAGAAGCAAACCATTGTACCAATGAAGCATTATTACTTCTGAAGATGATGTCATCTACATAGACCAATACAATGAGCAAATCATTACCCTCTGTTTTGATATATAGATTGTTTTCAATTGTTCCTCTCTTGAACCCTTTGTCTTGAAGATACTTATCCAGTCTGTGATACCATGCACGAGGAGCTTGTTTCAGCCCATATAAATCTTTCTTCAGCTTGTAGACAAAGTCAGGATTATCTGTCAGTGAAAATCCTTCAGGTTGTTCCATATATACTTTTTATTCTAGATCTCCATTAAGAAATGTTGACTTAACATCCATCTGATATACTTTAAAGTTCTTATGACATGCATAGGCAAGAAACATTCTGATGGCTTCCAATCTTGCCACCGGTGCAAAGGTTTCATCAAAACATTGTCCTTCAATATGTGCATAGCCCTTACAAACCAATCTTTCTTTGTTCCTGACAACTTGTCCCTGCTCATTCAATTTATTCTTAAAGATCCATTTGGAACCTATGACATTTTTACCTTCAGGTCTAAGAACTATCTCCCAAGTATTGTTTTTCTCAATTTGGTCAAGTTCATCATTCATGGCTTTAACCCAATGGTCATCTTCGTTAGCTGCATTAAAGTCTTTAGGTTCAAGAAAAGACAGAAGGGAAATCTGAGATTGTTCTGAGATATTATTCATCTGCTTTCTTGTCTGAACTCCTTGGTTTAGATGACCAACTCTATGATGTTCAAGATGATTCTTCCTAATAACTCTGGAGGGTGTCTTTGTCTTTATCTCCTAGTTTTAGTCCTACAGAGTATTTGTATCTAACTTAGAGTCTTCTCCTTCTAATTCTTGGACCTGTTCATCTTCAACTTCAGTTGTGTCCTCTATAGAAGACTCAATATTTCTCACCTCTCTTACTGGGACTCCTTCATCAACCTTTAAATCAATGCAATCAACTAATTTATGCAATCTTTTATTAAAGAATCTATATCCTTTACTATTGGTAGCATATCTTGAGAATATGCCTTCATTAGCCCTGTCATCATACTTGCCAAGGTTTTCATTATTATTCTTCATGTAGCACTTACTCCCAAAGACTTTGAAGTGTTTGATTGAAGAAAGTCTTCCATACCATAGTTTATAAGGTGTCTTATCACTGTGTGGTATGAGGTGGTATTTTTTAAGAATATGGACTGTTGTTTGTATTGATTCTACCCAGTAGGTTTGACCAATGTTATTCTCATTCATCATTGACCTGGCCATTTGCTGAACTGCTCTGTTTTTCCTCTCAGCTACAACATTTTGTTGTGGATTTCCTGGGATTGTGTATTCTCTCTTGATCCCATGTTTATCACAGAATTCCTTGAAATCATTGGACATCAATTATCCTCCTTTGCCTGATCTTATTGCCTTTATCTTGTTGCCTATTTGATTCTCAGTTAAAGCATTAAATATTTTAAATTTCTCAAATGATTCATCTTTTTCTTTGAAAAAATCAACCCAAGTGAGTCTGGAGTAATCATCAATGATCAACATGAAGTAGTTTTCCTTCCCCGTGCCTTCTTGTCTTGATGGTCCAAATAAGTCCATATGAACTAATTGGAGTGGTTTCTCTATTGAAGTAGAGATATTGGATTTAAACTGAGTCCTGGTTAGCTTTCCTACTTGCCAGGGTTTACACATAGAATCTTCTGGCTTTGATATTCTTGGAAGATCTTTTACTGCCTCAAGATTTTTGAGCTTGATTAGGTGGTCAAAGTTTAGATGTCCAAGTCTCCTATGCCATAACCAACTTTCATCATGTTTTCTTAGATGACACTCTTATCTATCTTCTTTCAACACATATACATTATTATCTGTCCTTATGCCTTTAGCCACCACTTGTCCCGAGTTTACAGACTTTATCTTACAATATTTTGAAGTGAACACCACTTGACATCGTCTGCCACACATTTGAACTACACTGAGAAAATTATGTTTCAGCCCATCTACAAGCAGAACATCCTAGGCTTTTCCTTTACCATTACTCAAACTCACCATCCCTTTACCTTTGATTTTACCTGGTTCATCATTTCCAAAGGTCACATTTCATGTTTTACTTTTACTTATAGACATAAACTTATTCTTGTCTCCAGTCACGTGCTTGGAACATCCACTGTCTATATACCATGGGTCTTTTTGTTTTTGAGCTGAAAGTACTAACCCACATTTTTCACTATCTTTCTTTTTCCATGTGATGGAATTTCTAGCTAAGGGTTTTATCCTTGGATCTGCTTTGTAATCCTTCAGATGACAGTCTGCAGCTTTGTGGCCGAAGTTATGATAGTTATAGAATTCGAGCTCATTGTTCAATAGGTCAAAGTGATTGGTGTAACTTTGTCTACTCATTCACTATTTGGTTCTATGTTGCAAAGATTGTTTATTTCTTGATCTCCTCAGTTGCATGTCTCTAAACTTAATTTGACAATTTGCAATCTTATGACCAAAATTAGAGCAGTAAAATCAATAACCATGGAAGAAATTTTGGTACCTGAAGGATGGCCTTCTCCTTGGCATTTGTTGCTCCATCTTCTGATATATTTTTTCTTGACAGGGATCATCTTGTCTTTATTAGCTTCTGGTGGCATAGTACTTGCATGGTCTGATTGTTTGCTGACTTGGAACTTGATCATCTTTACTTTCTCTTTGCTTTCTGGTTGTTTGTTGCTTGAACCAATTACATAACCTAAACCAGTCTTCAACAAAGGAGATCTTTGTTTGCTCAGAATGACATTTAGTTTTTCTAAGGCTTTAATGCTTGGAAGATTTTGGAGATACAAGGATTTAAACTTCTCCATCTCTTTTCTGGTTTTTACTACCTCTTCTTACAAGGCTTCACATCTTTCCTTCTTCTCTGATAACTACTGTTTCAGAATGTCCTCTATTTTCTTTGCCTCTTCTAATTCCACTTTTAGCAGGGAAAAGTCTTCATCAGGTTTTTTATTGTCTTTCTTGAACTCTATCAACAATTGTTTTTTCTTACTCTTCTTAAGTCCGAGTCTGTCAATCTCTTCCAAAGCACTGATCAACTCTCCTTCCAAGTCAACCACAACTTCTTCATTATTAAGATCACTTCTTGTGATTTTATTATAATAATCCTCTTTGGCCATAAGCATAAATTCATTAACCTTATATTCACAAGAAGAATCAATATCCGTGTCTCCTGAAGTGTCATCATTGTTTACACATAAACTTTTCTTTTTACCAAATCTTTTGAATTTGTACTTCGCTTCAACTTGAGAGTTCTGGTCCTTCTTCTTGTGTGGACACTTAGATGCAAAGTGACCTATCTTTCCACAGTTAAAACATTTGAAGGGAAACTTGCCTTGGTACTTGCCTGATCCTTTATTTAGTTTTCTCACAAATTTTGCTTCAGTTTCATTAGGTTCAGAATCCTTATTCTAATATGCTCTAAATGATGATTCTCTAGAGGTTGGTTTATATTTACCTATCCTTATTTCATATGCAGTTAGCGTTCCTAGAATTTGATCAAAAGGCAGAGATTTTAGATCATTAAGTTCTTCTATAACAGAGACCTTTGGGTTGAACCTATCTAGCAGAGATCTCAAAATTTTCTGAACTAAAGAGGCTTCCTCAATTTCCCCCCCAAGTGATTTCATTGCATTTACTAGTTCTTCAACTCTCAGAAATTACTTCCCAACAATTTCGTCCTATTTCATCTTTATCTGTTCAAAATGTAGTATGTAGGTTTGAAGCTTGGCATCCTTTAACTTCTCATTACCTTCATAACTGCTAATGAATTTGTCCTACATTTCTTTGGCAGATTCTAAGTGCATAACTTTTACAAATTTTGCTTTTGCAAGCCCACTCAGAATAACATTCATAGCCTTAGCGTTGAAGCTGAATTCTAGCTTGTCATCCTTAGAAGCTAGTACAACTGGCTTTACATAACCAATCTCTACAATATCCTAGACATCTGCACCTAAATCCATTATGTAGGTTCTCATCCTAACTTTCTAGAAGGCAAAGTTTGTTGAATTGAATAGGGGGGCCTTATTGGTTGAAGTTCCTTCATGGATAGTCATGTTTAAGCTCTAGGATCTACCTGTTGGGCATGGGTATGGATTAATAAAGAAAGCAAAGAAAAATGAAAATAAAAGATGAAGTGCAAACTGCACGGAAGGTACATTGACTGAGATTGGGTCGAAGTGGTTAAAGAAGCAGAAAAGAAGGAGCGAAGCAAGGGAAAGTTAGCCGTTGAATGAGAAGATCGAGGATGACATATCAACAAGGAATATGGATTGTGGAAAACTCAACAAGCGGAAAAATCCACCAATGGATGCTTTGGAGCACCTTGCGGGAAAGAAGGAAAGACAGGCTGGCAAAGCCTAAAAAATGTGGGTCAAAGAGGAAGTAGGGTTTTAGACACCTAGGGTTTTGGATCTAGGGTTTTGAAACCTAGACTGTGTCATGTAATGTATAAATAAATGTATAGAGGACCTAGGATGGGTTCGTTCAGAGTTGGTTGTTCATCATTAGTTGTTGTTGTTTTTCATTGTGTATTATGCGAGGGAGAAGTGTTGTGTGTGAGAGCATTCTTTATTGTAAGATCTTCAGCTGGGTGTGAACATCAACCTTGCAGCTAGGTGCGCAGGGAGGGGAGAGAGAGAAAGAGAGAGAGATTTGCAAGATAAGAGCGCAGATAGAACTTCATGTTTTCATATAATATCAAGAAATGTAGTTTTGTGGATGTAGCCCTAGGGAGAGGGTGAACCACATATATCTTATTGTTATGTGAGATTGGTGTTGTGTTATTTTACCTTATGTTATTATGTTATTGCATCATAGTGTTAGATCTGAGATATAACTATGCGAAGTGAGTTTAAGTTGGTAATTAATATCTAGCTGTTGTGTTTCTATTGTTTTAGATCCACTTTGTGTTTCCTCTAGTTGTAGACACCTGTGTCTTGCAACCCCCTATTGATACTTCAATTGAGATTGCATCTGCTTCGTAGGTGTTTCCAAAAGGGCTAGTAGTTAGGGATTGTTGGTGCACTATTAGAGATGAACCCTGGGTCTGCCCATGTGCCAACAAATGGTTCCGTTGCCAGGACCTAAAACTATGATTGCTGGGAACTGAGGAAAAGAGAAATATTTGTGCGTAGATCTGTTGTTGTAGTGTGCATTACTCTACTTGACTCATGAACCTCTGTGCTAAGAAGAAAAGTCTAATCTGAAGAAAAGAGGTAAGATCTTAAAGATTTGTTCTCTGATAAAGGTAATATAAGTGGAATTGTTTATTTCAAAATAATAGATCTAGGTATATTTGATAGATTTTGTCCTAGTCTGAAAACTAGGGCACAACTAGAAGAAAGAAGATATGATATGAATAGATCTGATAAAAATAGTGAAAGATGTGTTATCCCTATGCACAGAAATAATTTTTGGACTAACAAGTGGATGTAGGATCCTAGAAAGAATTTTTTGTAGGTCCATCACTGTGATCCCAGTGCGCAGTACAAGAAAGGTTAGGGATCATTTAAGAGAAAGAGAGGATTGACATTATGTTATAGTTGTAGAAGACCATGACATATTGCTAAGGAATGCCCTGGTAGAAGTCCTATTTCCCTTTGTTGTAAAGCTACTGGACATGAAGTTTTGGATTGTCCTAGAATGATTGCTAAAGTTGAGAAGATGAATCTGAGACAAGAAAACCACGAGGAAGGTCCAGAGACTAAGAATATGCTAAAGAACCAGAAAGAATTAGAGGCTATATTATTGCAGATGAAAGAAACACTGAATGATCACATAGACATCAATTTATCAGAGATTTTAAAAGAGGAAGAGTGCATAGAAACAAGAATTGGAGACTTCGACATAGACTATGTATTGGATGAAGAAACATAGGTGAACATTATGACATAAAGTACTTGGGAAATATTAGGAAGGCTTGTTATGATTCCTTCATTGGGAGGAATAGGATTGTTTAATGGAAAGTTGATAACCCTATGTGGAAGACTTTCCCATGTACCTATGTTTTCTCATGGAACATCGACATAAGAAGAATTCAAGGTCATTAAGTTTACTGAGAACAACACTCCCTTTTCACTTTTGTTAGGAAAGACTTCGATCGAGAGAAATCATATCCGAAGGAGAGAAGAAGAGGAGGCCATAGAACATAAAAAGAAAGAATTAAGGGATTTCATGGCTAAGAGAATAACGTGCTTAATAAAAGAACAAGAGGACAAGTCGAAGCAACTAAGGGCCAGAGACTTAGATTTTGAAGTTGAAAGAACACAAGAAGGTTATTCTTCTCTTAACCACTTATCTAGGTTAGAATAGGGAGAGGAACCTACTATCTTGGAGGATACATTACCAGATGCACAATTGTTGGCCATCAGGAAGGTTGATGATCACTTCGCCGAGATAGTTCAGTTCCTATCAATAGGAACGACACCTCGTGAATATACAATCATTCAAAAGAAACAACTGGTAGTTCGCACTGTAGATTTTTCACTTATAGCTGGGCAACTACAAAAGATGGGACCTGATGAGATGTTGAGGAGATGTGTTATGGAGGCAGAAAGACCATTGATTCTGGCAGAAGCACATGAGGGAATCACAGGAGGACACTATGCAAGGAAAGTAACAATGCAAGAATACTACAGAGCCTACGATGTATGCCAAAGAGTTGGGAAACCTTATAGAAGAGATGAGATGCCTTTAGCACCACAACTAACCTTACAAACATTTGAGAAATGGGCCATTGATTTTGTGGGACCTATCAACCCGCTAGGAAAGTGCACAGGGGCTCGATACATCATTACTGCGACAAAGTATTTGACAAGATGGGAAGAAGCAAGAGAATTTAAGGACTGTAGTGCAACTACAACTGCGTGATTCATATTTGATGATATCATAACCAGGTTTCGATGTCCAAATATCCCGATGAGTGATCAAGGCACACATTTCATTAATAAGACTATTGAAGCCTTGACTCAGGAATTTGAAGTTCACCATCATAAGAGCACCCCATACCACCCACAGGCGAATGGTATGGTCGAAGCATTCAATAATATATTGGATACAATGCTAACGAAGATTTGCATTGTAAACATGGATGATTGGGATTTGTGAGTACCCGCAACATTATGGGCCTATAGAACCACTTGCAAGAAGTTGACAATGCAGACTCCCTTTAAGTTGGTCTATGGTCTAGAACCAGTTGTACCTATGGAATACTTAGTTACTAGCCTAAGAATTGCAGCCTTTACAGATATGGATGACACTGGCGCTGTTCAAGAGAGGTTCGCGTAGTTGGTCGAATTGGATGAAGACAGGTTTATTGCAGGATTTCATCAGTAAGTACGGAAGGAACGAGAGAAGGCTTACCATGACAAACACATCAAGAATAAATCCTTTAAGCAAGGAGATATGGTATTGGTTTATGACAACAAGTTCATGAAGCATCCAGGGAAGTTCAGGACACATTGGCTTGGGCCATATGAGGTTGCCTATGTCATGGAAGGAGGAGTTGCGTAGTTGAATACTTTGAAGGGAGAATGGAAGGAAGGCTTGGTGTATGGGAGTCTGTTGAAATTGTACTATGACAACCATCTGCCCCACAACTCTCAGTAAAAGAGAAAGGAGAAGGGTCTAGGTACCAGGTGCAGTTGAAACTGGGTACCAAACACAGAAAAGACAGTCTGCACACAATGGGGAAGGATAGAGAAGAAAGCACACAATGGTGTGAAAAGACGAAGTGTGAACTACGCAGAAGGTACATTGACTGAGATTGGGTCAAAGTGGTTAAAGAAGCAGAAAAGAAGAAGCAAAGCAAGGGAAAGTTAGTCGTTGAACGAGAAGATCAAGGATGAAAAATCAACAAGGAAGATGGATCATGGACAACTCAACAAGTGGAAAAATCCACCAATGGATGCTTTGGAGCACTTCAAGGGAAAGAAGGAAAGACAGGCTGGAAAAGACCAAAAAACGTGGGTCAAAGAGGACCTAGAGTTTTGGATCTAGGGTTTTGACACCTAGATTGTGTCAATTAATGTATAAATAAAGGTCTAGAGGACCTGGGATGGGTTCGTTTAGAGTTTTTTGTTCGTCGTTGGTTGTTGTTGTTGTTCATTGTGTATTGTGTGAGGGAGAAGTGTTGTGTGTGAGAGCATTCTTTATTGTAAGATCTTCAGTTGGGTGCGAATATCAACCCTACAGCTGGGTGCGCAGGGAGGGGAGAGAGAGAAAGAGAGAGAGATCTTCAAGCTAAGAGTGCATATAGAACTGTATGTTTTCATATAATATCAAGAAACAAAGTTCTGTGGACATAGTCGTAGGGAGAGGGTGAACCACATATATCTTGTTGTTCTGTGGGATTGGTGTTGTGTTCTTTTACCTTTTGTTATTACGTTAATGCATCATAGTGTTAGATATGAGATATAACTATGTGAAGTGAGTTTAAGTTGGTAATTGATATCTAGCTATTGTGTTGTTATTTTTTTATATCCACTTTGTGTTTCCTCTGGTTGTAGACACCTATATCTTGCAACCCCCTATTGCTACTTTAGGTGAGACTGCATCTGCTTCACAGGTGTTTCCGAAAGGGCCAGTAGTTAGGGCTTGTTGGTGTGTTGTTAGAGGTCAAACCTGGGTCTGCCTCTGTGCCAACACTACCCTTAGATAAAAGGAACCCGCTATGATACCAATTGCTAGGCAACTGAGAGGGGGGGGTGAATCAATTGTTACCGTGCTTAAATTTTTTTACCCATTTAAAACTCATTACATAACACTTAATGATGATCACAATAATTTAGGGAAGTAAGCAATAGAGTATTCAACATCAATCACACACATGAAGTATACAGAGAAAAATATTCCCGAGGAAACACATAAAGGGAGAAAACCTCTTCTTCTTAATATGATAAGTAGTCTTTATATTCTGTACATTATCATTCTTATGAGCACCCACTCTTTGTGAGGATACCACCTCTATTTTACAAGCTGCAACTTGCCGAGAGAACCAAATCCCTGGTTTCTCTAGCAACCACTAGAAGGAAGAAACAACTCCCTGAGTGTTCCAGCACCAATTGGATGGAAGCACCAACTTCCAGTCACATAGGTACCAACCTGTGTAACAGAGAACAATCGTTCTCCCTTGCACCACCCTGCCACCCTGGTTTCTCTAGTTGCCACTAGATGGAAGCTACAAATCCCTGTGTTCAAGCACCCACTTGAAACTCTGAGGACAACAGTCCTCCCTAACACCTCCCTACCACCCTTAGATATAAATATTTGTTACTGAAATTCATTACAATGATATAGTATTAATCAATGGCTTACCAGTCTCATCACTGTTCTACTACACTTCTCTGTTCTACCTGCACCAGTGTCTTCCTTCTGTCATCTTTTTACGCTTTCTGTTCTTATTCTCTGTCTCTGCTTGCACACCTCATATTTTATTCCTCTCTTAGATCATGCGTCACTGTTATATCTCTTTCTGTTCAAGTTGTATTCTCCATTACATACAATTCAACTTGTTTTTCACAGAAACAACAACCTCTCTCTGTCAAGGCATTATCCTTTTATTCATGCTCTCATCCACCGTTACAATTCCATCTCCAATGCTCAAGTCGGACATCTCATAAAACTCATTTCGGGAATCTCAGAACACTCATTTTGGGAAACTCAGAACGCTCAAGAGCCATGATTCCAATGCTCAAGAATGAATGATTCAGCTGCTCAGGAACGGTGATTCAGTTAGTGTAACTGAATCCTAACTGATCAATAAATCAAAAGATGAAACAATAACCCTTCGATCAGATTCAGTTTGATCAACACCATAAGATTATATCTTATTTAAATCTCTTATCTCACATGACCAATGACAATCACCAGATGCTAGGCTTAACAAGTGCTTATCAATTCAATGGTCATGATTCAATCTCCTAAAATGGACGACTTTCGTAACTTCGAAATTTGGCCCTTTATAAATTTTGGGTTTGAAACCTTTCAAAACTTAAGAATGATATTTCCCGAAGAGATCAGACGGTTTACGTTTATTTCATGGAAACATATCAATCGTTAGATTTGATTCTTACAAGGCTTAATCTAATGGCTAGGACTTAATCAACCGTTGATATGGATGGCCACCTTTTACTCTGGGTCTTCAGCTATTATACTTACGCTATCCGTCCACTGTATCTTGATCAATGGTTGAGAGTGCACCCGACATCAGATTGATGGTCGAGATCTCCTTTGGGTCTTCGGACTTCCGAGATTTCAACTTACACTATTCTTCCATTGGAGTAGATCGACGGATGAGAATACACCTGAAGTGATCTTTTAGATCGAACCACTCATGTCCTTCCTGACATGGTTTGCAGACGTCGTATGCCACATATGTCCTTTGTTGATGTGGTCTGCTAACGGGGTCTTCCATATATGTCCTTTGCTGACATGGTCCGCCACATGTCCTTTGTCGACGTGGTCTACCACATGTCCTTGTGGACGAGGTTTGATGACATAATCTACTGATGTAGATCTCCCTGATCTAACAATCATTGTATGTTCTCCATATCTGATGGTCCTTATCCATTTCGGATTTTCGACTCTCCAGGCTTCGGGTTTTACAAATCTCAAATTTTTCGAAGCATAACCTCCTCGCCTCATTATATCTGAAGTGAATGATGTTCGTCGATCATGTTCTTAGATTGATGGCTCGATCTATCTACAGTGCAAATTTTCTATCTTATCTTGTCCTTCCACTTGAATTGATCCGACGACTGACGGGTATTCGCATAAGTGAGATCTCATATCTTTTACCTTGCTTATCATATTCTTCCACTTGAATTGATCCAACGGTCGTGAAGACACTCGAAGCATATCAACAATCAAGGATGATTGCAGAACCATAACTTGCGAGTTATTTAACTCGTCACCAAAACTCCGCAATTTGAAGTTGTGCGTCGTTGGTGCGTCAACCACAATTGTCGATCTTCGAGGCTATAAGATCTGATGGTCCTGAGTAATTGCGGGATTGGAAATAGCACGATCTTTAATTCTCCTTTTGTTCTCTGCAATCTATCCCTGTCGTTGATCTGGCGACTGTGCAACCGACGATCACAACTCAATCTGATTTAATATGATCGCTTGTTGGATCAACCACAGTCGTTGATATCCGAGTCTACAAGATTTGACGATCTAGACCAATTACATGATTGGAACTAGAGAGTAGTTTAATTCTCCTTCCAATCTCCGCAATATATCCCTGTTGTTGATCTGGTGATTGTGCATCCGACGGTCATGACTTGATATGACTTAAACTGATCATTTGTTAGATCAACCACAATTGTCGATATTCGAGTCTATGAGATCTGATGATCTAGACCGATTGCGGGATTAGAACTAGCGAGTTATTTAATTCTCCTTTCTCTCCCCGCAATTCATCCCTGCCGTTGATCTATCTTGCAGATTCGATGGTCACGATCCTCCAACAATCCTTAACCCCACGATCAGTCATATGACCGACGTACATAAAATGAGACGATCAACACGATCAATTTCTTGATCGGATGGTTGTTGAGGCTTCTCACCATGAGCTTACGCTTTTCCTTCCGAGCTTTGATCTCTGCGTATTGTTCGTTCCTCCTCTGAGCTTATTATTTTCCTATTTTCCATCATCGTTGTTGTTCTTTCCATCAATGAAAAACACACTCTTCCTGTAAAATATGCCAACACCCTTTTCTCCTCCATGTAGTGCCACATTCATTTGGTCATATAAATAAAGTTTAAAAGTATGTGTGAGGATTAAACTCTTGAGGCTAAATCCCAAATGTGTGGAAAAAGCCAACAAAACATTTATATGAATATTTATAAAAGTGCCCACTCCAAGATTTATGGCAACAAACTTATCTTTTAAAATGACCAAATGCCCTTTTCAATTAAATTTACATGGAGAGAAAGAGGCTCACGATGGTTTGCCATGGTAGTAGGATAAATATTCTACGAAATGAAGATTTTTTCAGGGGATATTTTCCCGAAATCCGACGAGAAATTGTTGGATTTGTAGATTTAAGTGATTATTTATGTAAAATCTGAGTGCCCTGGCAGTTTTTTAGCATGTTGAATCCATTTCTGCATTCAAAAATGGATTCTGAACAACAAACAATAGTGATTCGTGTAAATTTATATCGTCGGATTCCAACAAAAAAAACCATTTCGTAGAATAGCTAGCCAACACCGTTTACAATGTAACTTCCTAAATTAGAGGGATATTACCATGACTATCTAAGTTCTATTGAAATTGTAACATCTTAAAAGAGCATTGAATTCAAATCTGAGAGACATATTTCCTCACTTATTATACGGATTGTTCATTTTTAATAGAGAAGTCAATTTCTATGTGAAGGTCATCGTGTTTAAAACTTCGTTTTGGTATGAGAGCCAGTAGTGTGAGACCTCTATAGAGGTGCAAAGAAGGCTATGAGGAAGTAGTGGTCTCTGACAAAATTACACAGCTGTTGTGTGATAGGAAAATAGATGTCAAAGAGATAAATAGAAGTCGCTAGGTATCTCAGTCGTCATTAGGAGATAATAAAGAGCAACCAAATTAGAGAAACGATGTTGTTTTCTGAACATTAGCAATCAAATAAAGAAGACACCCATATGTAAGAATTTTGAACAAATTGGTGGAGAATTCAAGTTGGCAAGAAAAAGGAAACTAAGGGAAAATAAAAAAGGAAAGGTTTTCTCAAGAATCTCTCTGTCAAATCCATCATCATGGGAGGTATGAAAAGGTTTATATGAAATGGTAAATACTAATAGAGTACTATTTTTGAAGAGTAAGTTTCTTTTAATTAAAATGGAAGAAATTTAAAACAAAAATGATTATCTATTTAGAGTTAAATATTTAAAGGATAAATTGAGTGACATTGGTGAAACACTATTAAGTGATAATTTAGTTATTATAACATTAAATGGTATGTTCCATGAATATCAAGTATTTATTATCACTCTTTCACCAAGAGAGAAAACACCTTGATTTCATGACTTGATAGGTATCCTTATGTAAGAAGAGAAAATGAGGAAGAATGTTGACAACATATTTTAGAATTCATATTTGGTTTTGATGGCAAAGGAAAGACATGGATAAAGAACAAAGGAGACAAACCTGATGTGAAAATGTATCAAGATGGG